>NIUQ01000118.1:0-75177 GCA_002796945.1 Plectus sambesii | reverse complement strand
TGTGTATTAAGAGACAGTTTTAAAACGGATAATATCCTACTTCTCCAGTTAGAACGGGCTTGATTCGATTTCTTTCTGAAGTAGCCAACATTTTGATGTGCAAACCTCCTCGCGGTATATGATTATTACTTTAGACAGAAATCTAATCAAGCCCGTTTTAACCAGAGATGTACAAAATTCTCCGTTTTGAAATTGCAACACTTTGGCTTTCAAATCGGCGGTGCAGCGCTTTGTGTACTATTTTGAATGTTTGACATGCACGTATTCGATGGTTCGATTTGTGGTATTAGCTTTCCGACTATTAAACAACTTGTAAACGAGTCAACTGGTACCTCGAACACGTTGCCTCTCGAACACATTGCTCCTCGAACATATAGTCCCTCGAACACTTAGTTCCTCCAACACTTTTACCTCGAACACTTTGTCCCTCGAACACATGCCCTCGAACTCCTGTCCTAGAACCAGTGAGTAAGGCCGTTAGTGCAAGAATACTTGAAAGTTTCACACTTTCAATAATTAAAGCAATTTTTTAGCGATGGAATAGCTCTGTAAGATTAAGGCTTAATAATAACAGTTTTATGCAGAGAAGTAGTATAATGAGCGTTGGAAAAGCCCAGAACTATGCGAATTGTAGCTTTGGGAGTGGATCGTCTTTGAAATGATCTTTTTTAATAATATTAAAAATCCTTTTGAATGAGTGTCCTTGATCACTCCGATACGAAATCAAATAAGGAAGGGACGGCGCAACAGCATTTTTGTAACTAATGAAGGGCGTTTTTCATCATTCAAGGCACCTTTAATAATTTTACTCAAACTGATGTAATTGCTGTGGAGATACTTGAAAATATTGAAGAGTGCATATATACAATTACAAAGAAATTTTTCAGCTTGTACTACACCATTAACGACGACCGCAGGAGGAACTGGTATGTCTGAGTTTTTTTAATTTTCGCCCTCATTTTCATTGTTCCGTTTTTGAAAATAGTGGTTGAAGCAAAAAGTACTTGTTTGATTTAATATTTCAAGTCCCACCTCGTATTCTTTGATGAATGTTTATGACCTTACTATTTTTGCATTAAATGTGAACTAATCTTATCAAACTAACAAGCAAATTGCTTCAATTTTACAATGTTTGGATCATTTTTAGATCCATTATTTTAAGAAGAGAAGAAACTTGGCAAACCTTAATGCTAAAATAATAGATTTCTCTCATTAATTTGAATATAGGAAACAATCTTGAAAGAGATGGCGCAAAATCATTTATGCAACCAAGTTTGGATGTTTCTTAATTATTCAATAGCCTTTGTACAATTTTACCTGTAAATGTTGATTAGCTGCTGCAGAGTTTGAAAATATTTGTTCTTAAACATACACACAGCTTTATAGATATTTTTTCAGGTACTACGGCAGCTACAGCGTATGCAGAAAGAATAAGTATGTCTGAACTACTTCTTTAAATGTTGCCCTTACATGCTTCTTTCTTTAAAAGAACCTTTAAGCATTAAGAAAGCATCTGCTTTATTAATTTTGAAAAACGCTTGATCAGTTCTGCAATATTATTGTTGCATAATGACAGCTATATGCAAAGAAGAATTATGATAAGAGCAGGAAAAGTCATAAACTATGCAAAATGTTGTTATTTTAAGAGGATCGTCCTTAAAAAGAGCATTTCATAAAATACCTATGAATCCGTTTGAATTTGCGTCCCTGGTAACTCCGAGATGAACATGTCGTGAGAGAGCTAAACATGTTTTCTAGCGAAGCATGAGAATGGGGCAATATGTGTACTAAGTCAGACTAGCTAGAAATGTTGTGCTCGCACTTCGCGTAGGCGAAAATCGTGCTTTATATTGATTGGCCTAAATATTGTTTGTTTATAACAGCTTTATTCAGTCATTTCTGACGAAGCGTATTTCCATATCACCCCACAACGGGGTATTTGCAATCCCCAACCAATCACCACCCGCCACTCGCCGGAGGTCGTCTGCCCAGCGTCGTCGCGGTCTTCCAATAGGACGCTTCACGTTCGGCGTCCAGAGGGTCGCTGCGTGGGTCCATCGCGTCGCGTCCAGCGCTGCCACCTTTGCCGCGAAGTGCCACTTCCGCCGCCGCGCGCATTCGACAATGTCGTGCAGCTTTGTGGCGCCGCGCAGCCAGGTGTTTGAGCGCCGGTCGCGCAGGCGAACGTTGACGATGCGGCGTTCCATCCGCCGCTGGGCCTTAGCGAGGCGATCCTCTGTAGCTTTGGTGAGCGCCCATGTTTCGCAACCGTAGAGCATTGCCGGCAGCACGCACTGGTGATAGAGGCGTCGCTTGAGTCGCATTTGGACGCGTCGTGCGGTGAAGAGCGACTTGCATTTGTTGAAGGTCGCCCAGCCGGCTGCCAGCCTTCGGCTGATCTCCTTGTTGTGGTCGCGCGGCCAGTTGACTAGTTGGCCAAGGTAGACAAAGCTTGAAACTCGCTCCACCACCTCACCACTGATGGAGAGTCGCTGGTGTTCATCCTCTGTTGACAACCATTTAGTCTTAGCAACATTGACTTCAAGACCAATTGCGGCGCAGGCACCAGAGAGGTCATCAGCCATAGACTGTAGCTCACTGACGTCGTGTGCCAGCAGGACGATGTCATCAGCATAGGCGAGATATGGTAGACGCCGGTCGCCAACCTTCAGCCCTCGGGATGACCAGTTGATACTGTTGATCGCGTGCTGGAGACAGAGGATGAACAGCTTTGGTGACAGCGTGTCGCCCTGGCGGACGCCACGTTGCACATCGATGGCAACTTCAGAGGAGGCAAACGTGACGACGGAGCTAGAGACCGCGTACAACTTCTTGATGATCTCGATTGTGCCATTGTCTACACCATAGTGGGCAAGTGAGGTCCAAATGGCACTGAATTCGATTGTGTCAAATGCCTTGCGGAAGTCAACAAACAGCATGGAGAGACGCAAGTTGTACTCGCGACTCTTTTCAACAACCATGTTGATGGTGTGCAGGTGGTCAAGGGTGCAGTAGCCCTTTCGAAAGCCTGCCTGATTTGAAGGCAGTTGGTTTTCCACAACGGCTTCAACGCGCCAAGTGACAATTTTTGTCAGCGTCTTGTACAGAACTGAGAGTAGTGAGATTGGTCTGTAGTTGCTGATTTCTGTCGCATCACCTTTCTTATGAAGCAGTATGGTGCGCGAGGTGGTCAGCATTGACGGGATGTCGTTGGCGGTGAGCATGTCATTGAAAAGCGTGCAGAGTGGTGGTGCAAGATGTCCTGCTGCAAGCTTGGCTGCAAGTGGTGTAACCCGGTCTATTCCAGCAGCTCCTTGTGACTTCAACTGATTCAGCGCTTTGAAGACTTCAGCGATGGTGAATGGTTCAGCCTGGGCGCTGGAAGTTGGAGTGTAGAAAAACGGTCCATCGACAGAGCGATACAGATCGTTATAGAACGCGCCAACAAGGTTGGCAGTTTCCACTGTTGTTGTCGTGTGTCGCCCATCTTGACGCCGGAGCTGTGCAATTTGCGTTCGGCCGGTGGTGAGCTCGCTTCTGGCTCGGCGCAGGCGGTTTGTGGCAATCGCATGCTCAAAAACACGAAGATGGCGCGCTTGCTGGTCTGCTGTGAGCGCCTTGCGTACTGCTTTGTTGACCTCAGCATACTTTACAGCAGCATATGGTATGACAGCAAGACCATAGCGCAGACGGCGGCGTTCGCGAAAGAGCGCTCTAGTCGCCACTGAGATTCGTGTTGATGGCTCAGCCACTCGTTCCGCGATCCACGCGGCATGAGTCAGGGCGTCTGTGAGCCGGGCGTATTCAAGCGCCGGAGTCGGACAGGGTGACGCAGCACGAAGACTAATGGCAGCTTCCAGCCTTAGCGTTGGTTGATGGAATTCAGGCTGTAGATGGTGGGTGGGACGTTGTGGGACGTTGAAGTAGCGGGCGATGTAGTTGAATGAGGCTCGGACGAGGCGATGATCGCTGCCGGCATCAAACCTTGCAAGCACGTTGACGTCAGAGATGCAGTCGCGGTTGGGTGTCAGAAACAAGTCGATCTCGTTGAACGTCTGGTTGTTGGGGCTCCGCNCGGCATCAAACCTTGCAAGCACGTTGACGTCAGAGATGCAGTCGCGGTTGGGTGTCAGAAACAAGTCGATCTCGTTCAACGTCTGGTTGTTGGGGCTCCGCCACGTCCATTGTCGCACGCGTCTCTTGCGAAAGAACGAATTCATCGCGAATAGTTTCTGAGACTCGCAAAAGTCATATAGAAATTCTCCACGAGCGTTGCGGCTACCAGCGCTGTGTTGGCCGGTGTAGCGTTTGCTGAATTGTCGGCTGCCAATGACCGCGTTGAAATCGCTGAGTATGACGGTCGCTGTTGAGCGCCTGGCGTTAAGCAGGGTGGCAAGCTCATCAAGGAAGTCGTCGTAGATGTCGTCCGAGGTACCAGCGTGTGGCGCGTGTACCTGGATCAGTCGCAGTGTGCGCCGGCCGCGAAGTTGAAGCGTGAGCTCAATGAGCCTTTCCGACGCAAAGACGATGCCAAGCACGCGTTTGTTGAGGGTAGATGGTAGTTAAAAGGCGACTCCAGCGTAGGTGCGCTCGTTGTTTGGTTTCCCACTGTAGTAGAGAGTGTAGCCAGATGGGAGATCAACACGTTTTGAGCCGCTGAGGCAGGTTTCTGCCATGCTGACGATGCTGAACTTGATGTTGCTGATCTCTTCTTCGAAGGCAGTGAGGCGTTGGTGGGTAGCGATGGATCGGGCATTGTACGTACAAACGTATAGGGATGGAGGCATGGAAAAGTTAAGCTATGCTCCGCGCCCGCAACGGCGCGTTGGAGCAGGGAGTTGTTTGGGTTATCAAACGAGCGAGAGCGCGGCTCTAGAACCGACCGCTTGCCGTTGAGACACCAAGCAAAGGCCNCCGCAACGGCGCGTTGGAGCAGGGAGTTGTTTGGGTTATCGAACGAGCGAGAGCGCGGCTCTAGAACCGACCGCTCGCCGTTGAGACACCAAGCAAAGGCCCCAAGGTTTTATTACTATTAATTATTATTACTATACCCGGAGTTACTCTAATGCTCTACAGACAATGAAAGCTCTGTGCAGCCTGTGCAAGCGACGGTCAAATGAACTGAACTACCAGAGAGAAAGACGGTTCGCCCTTCGTAATTGCCTACCGTATTCACGGAAATAGTGGCACACGCGGAAATATTGGCACCTTTGCCTTTATTTCTTACTTGTAGACCTGGGCCAGGATTACCTCGTAGACAATAGAGATGGTAGTGTTTGCGATTTGGTGGTCTTTTTGCAACTGTGAACTGGAATTTTCTAAAATGCAGCTGTTTTGCTTATTAAAATACCATTTTCCGTGTCCTGGTGATGATGACAGTGTTGAGGAAGAGGTTGGACTAATATTGATACACGGTATTGATGATTACGAAAAAATAGTGAAATACGCGAAAATAGTGGCACATTGTACAGGGGATCGAAAAAATAATAGCACAGTGCCACTATATCCATTAATATGTTATATTAAACGGCGGGGCGGCGAGAGAGAAAAGGAAAAATGGCTAATTAGTTGACTGTCGCTATGGCACGTGGTGTAAACATGTCAAAGATAGTACTCCGGCCCAACCCAAAGTGGCTGGTGTGGTGTTATGGCTGGTGCTGACACTATGGACTTGTCGCTATGGCCGTATAATTGCCTGTACAAAACATAGTACGCTTATTCTGTACCAGTAACAAGTGTCGCTATGGCCGTTGTGTCGCTACGGCGATATCGCTCTGGTCGATGTTGACTGTATTTTGAAAGAGCGTCCGAATCAGCTGTTTAACTTCGACATGCGTCATATGCACTAACCTACAGACGTCATTCTTTCACGCCATCATTTGATACATCTGCATAAAAAATTACGTCAGCCGCCGCCTCTCAATCGGTGCAGCCCGCCTTCGAATGAGCAACACAAAGTCAAGCAGACGTGACGTCGCGATTTAATGTAATCATATTAGGTTAGGGCTAAAGATGCTTACTGTGCATAGGTATTAGTGCAGGAAGTAAGATGGGTGCATAGGTAGTCATAACGTTACACAGGTGGTGTGAAAAAAATATTCATCAGGTCATGATATTGTGAAGTTTGATTTTCCATAATTCCATTATTTTTTCAGAAGTACAAATTACTGAGAAGCTACGACAAGCTGAATATAAAATGAATATGTCGACGATGCGCATAAAAAACAAGGAAACAAAAAAATTTAAAATAGTTAGCTGGAACATAAACGGCATGACCGATAATCAAAAAGTTCCCGATTTCATTAAAATAATAAAACGAAGAAATATTGACATTGTCTGCCTCCAAGAGATTCATAAACCAAATATGAAACGGCTGAAACTTCTGTTTCACGCAAATGGCTATCGATTCGTTGGGCAACCAGCAGCAGCACCACCACCATTACTAAATAGTCATTCTGAAGGCATAGGATTTGTCGTTCACAAAGGTAAGTTCAGTTACAATACTGTTGTTTTCTACGTTAGAAAAATAACATTTAGACGTCGAGGAAGAATTCGATATTGATTTTACCTATCCACCGACAGACCAAATTAAGAAAGGAACCGTCGGCTACCTAACGCTGACACGTAAAGAAACTAATAGTGAGATATTACGCATCATGAATATTTATGCGTCTAATTATGACCAAATTAAAACTTGGGCTGATCAATACGTGGAGAACAACTACAGCACTCATATTCATGTCCGCCCTACTCTCTTCGTCGGCGATTGGAACGCAGTGGAAGAAAAGAGGGACCGGAGCAGTGGGAAACTAACAATAATGGATACCCACATGGCGCCAGTATTTGTACTATTCAAGAACCGCGGATTAAAAGACGCGTTCCGTGAAAAGCACAAGACGAGTAATAAATTCAGCTACGACCATCCAAATGGAGGGCAAAGCCGAATTGATCGTATATATGCCACCAAAGACGCCATGGCGAAAATTGAAGATGTGATATATGACGAACCAGAACGTCATAAACATTCGTTCGTCACCACAATTTACGATTGTAATAAACTTTAAAAGGTGTTCTGCTGTTGTTCAGTATAGTTGTTCGCGATCGGTAAATGATTGTTTAGAAGTGTCGTTCCACGGCCGAATTTGATAACTAAAGAAACAGCAATGATTCGGTATGCTAAAAAGCCTAGTGCTTGGTCAAGACTAAGCGTGCATGCCGCTCTAGCACTGTCTGCTGGGTGAGTCAATCTTGTTGTCTGTGGCGCTGAGATACTCAGTTTATTCCTTATGATCGCCTCATTGTTGAATAATACTTCGTTAATAATTTAAGCGGAATTCATTTATTCAGGTTTAATCACACTCATTTCAAATGAAAGTCTCCCAGTTTTGACCATTCTTTATCACAATGCGCGACTTGCATCCACTGCGCGCCAACCGCTTTCGAGTTAACGTTCGTCATCGTCGCTGAGGTCGCCCAATGTCGCGCTTTCCTTTACGAGCCCAGCTTTGTTAGTCAGCGCGCCCAGCGATGTGCGAGGTCGTAGGCGGCATAAGATGATAGTAGTGGCGCGTACGAGACGATATCGCCGGTGTTGAATTTGCTCAAAACACTTACGTCGTGACGTTGCGCATGTTCAAGAAAAGAATCTGGGGAGCCTAGGCAGGGTGCGTTGAAAGTGCACGTTTGGAGTTTGGTCAATGCCACGGGGGTTGGAATTACTTCATAGGTTATTCTACTTCCGGGTGAGAAGGGATTTCTATACATTTTCACCAACTGACTGACTGGTCAACGTAAGTGCAAGAATGGAGATCCAATAAAATAGAGTACGCAACAAAAATTGGAGTTCGTCTGCAAGACGCACAGGAGGGAGAGTAGGATCCTGGTTAAACAAATCCAACCCCTTCGTCCACGACGTCCTTCTTAAAATTATGTTGTTTACACCACTTAAGAACTTACGAGCATTATAGTTTGGAAAACGGATCCCGAAGACGATCAAAATTCTCTTCCTATCGCAGAATTATTCAAAACCGGCACGTTATATTTATTTTCGAGAAAAAGTCGTTGCAAATAAACAGAAAACGAACAAAAGCGTCATCGGTGTCGTCTATCGCCAGCAATTGAATACAGCATATTCGTTGCGAAACAGTACGTTTGCAGCATCAGGCAAGTCATGTGCTTATTTAATCTGAGCGAGAAGGGCCGCTCGACGTTCGGTATTTTGAAAGAGCGCTCGAATCAGCTGCTTAACTTCGACGGGCGTCATATGAACTGCCAACGGTCCTTTGCCGTCGCACCTGAAATAGTTGAAAAAGTGCGTTTCGATATGTACGAATGCGAGAAAAATGTAAGAGAAGGTTCAAAAATACATGAATGTGTACAGAACTAAGTAGAAAACGTGACCACATGAATATTAACTACTACCATTCAAAAAACGAAAGCAGTAACGTTAGCATATAGTAGAAGAAGGGGTCAGTTCTGAATATAATAGAATTAAGGTCCTCTAGTGAATGGGCACGCCTCCAGCCTATCCTTCAGAGTCCCTCTGGTCTAAGGCCGTGATGCGCAATACACGACCTACAGAATAATGCTAGAGATACTCCCGTCCCTTCTGGAACGCTTTAAGAATGCCTAAATGATGCGCTGATATTAAAACTGACTCGCATCTATAGAAAAAGTTGCAAAACAAGAGTAGCGAAGGAGGCATATAAGAATGTTAATCGAAGAATACTCTAAAACGAAGCACACGACGAACTAAAACTGTACCATCGATCGGCGATCTCCTGCATGGATCCTTGAAGACAGAGGGTCAGCTCCTTCGTTCGGAAGTAGGCCGACTCACAAAATCGGTGAATCTCTGACTGACGGCCTTTGACCTGCAAGAATTCAAATTTCGCGCGAATAATCGTAGCTGTTCAGTCCATTCCAAGTACTCTGCATCATGCATGTAAAGTCGACTCTCGATATAACGCCACCCCAAGGGACCGGCCCCAGGTGGCGTTATATCGAGGGTCATTTTCCCTTAATTTCTTTTAGGGCCAACAAAATCGGCCCCAACCAAGGTGGTGTTACATGGAGTCGACTGTATTTTGTTTATAGAACAATGCACGAAACACACGATTGCTATTTCAAGCAGGTATCATGATAGAAAAGTTTTGCAATTGACTAATGGTACTGAAATTCAATTCCTGTTAATAGCCTGCCAATCAGCAGTGTCCTTTGATAGCTGTAACATTTATACAAAACGCGCTATATAACACTTGGCACGCCACTTTTATCGTAATCCGCTTCCACAAATAATGGACGAGCGTTCAGAGTCTTCACAATTATACTCTCATGGACGTTAAATCGGTTGGTCCCACCACGCATTCCTTAAACAAGATATGTATGGATGCTACTATAGTCTAATAACCGCTGCCTTCTCAGTCATCAAAAACATGGCGCCGATTTAAATTGCCCCACATAGCCCGATATTTCATAATATGAATGTCCTAAGCTAAGAAGAGTGCAAAATAGCAGCGGGATCGCTTTCGATCTCTATCATAATAAAAAATTATCTGACCACAAAGAGTTTCTCCATGGAAGACAGCAGTCGCTGCAGGGCTTGAGCTGACAGTTCGGCGTCGGAGGAGGCGATATCTTCCTTCGCGACGAACATTTTGACCAGCGAATTTAACAGGTGCGCGACCAGATTACCCATCGCTTTCGCCAACACTGTAGTTGTCAACACCTGCAGATATAAGAGTTATTGAATAGGTAATTAAACTCGTCGACTATTTCATGTAGACAAAGCATAGTTATACATTTAGGTTAAAATAAACAGGCACTCTTAAGATCATAAAATGGCCGCAATCCACGATCACTAAAATTAGCAAGTCAGTGATCATAAATTACCATAAATGCATAAACCTCTGCGCGATTAAATACCAGTAAGAACTATCTGCCTGCATTAGCCTAAATTTTAGTTTGGGAATTAAGGCAGAGATCTGTGCTACCGTATCTAATATTTCAGACAAGAATGCCGCACGACAGTTTTTTCATAGAGCAAAACAATCAAAAAAAGAAAACTGCTAACTAAAGAGCGTAGAGACTTACTTCTTTGCAAACGTTGGAGAGTTGCTCGAGTTGCATAGTGCACGATCGAAGAGCCTTTTCGCACTGCTTCAGTCGTGCATCAGTTTTCAGATTATCAAACACTGAAAAAGACAAGAAAATATCATTTTGCGTCAATACTTCAAGAATGCGCAACTTCCAAGGTGGTCTAAATTCGCTACACTTGAAATGGTTTACGTCGAAGAACCTTAATATGATCAAAGTAATCAGCTTACAACTGGCGTCCGACAAAGTGGCACTCAGCTCGCGTCGACGCTGCACCAATTGGCGCTCAATACAGTCGGCCGCCAGCTGTCTGAGTCTCGGCACGAAATCGACGAATGTCACTCGGAATTCCTGCAATCATACAAATCAACAATAACAATACAAGCGTGTTTGAAGAGATAATCTGACGCCGATTTTCACTTTAAAAAATTACTATGAATCGTGATCAATAATTCACTTATATGAATTGAAATACAAAGCAAACTGCTGCGTGCTAAAATGCATAGATTAACAAATAGTTTATTCGTCATACCTTGACATCAAGCGCTTTCGCAACGGCCGGGGTCACATCAAATCCCAGAGTCATTAGCCGATGAGCCAAGTAGTAGCAATTGTTGTAAAAAATGGCTAAACAAATTCTATTTTGTACTGTGCAGTCAGGTAATTTTCTAAAATTTTAAATTAATTAAAATTTTAATAATTTTCAGATGTTTTTTCTCTTTAGCGTTTGTACCGCTTTTCGCAGTGTCCGCTTTGTCGTGGTGGGTATGAGAATCCGCCATATGGATAGCGACAGTAGAATGTCCGGTCAGCCGTCGCATGCCTGTCACCGGGATGTTGGCAGTGAGAAAACTTCGCAGCGAAGCTGCTACCAATTCCCCGACCCACGGAGGGATGAGCACCTTGGTTGGGTGAGGGGCCGCCCTCGGCAGGAATGGAACCCGCGTCCTCGAGACTGATGAGCGATGGTTTTTAGACCACTACACCAATCGGCCCTAGTCAGATAATTATGTAACATGCATTATCCACTTTTTACATGATATCTATCTAAAGCATACCATACAGTCTATAATATGAATTTAAGGAGGCGCTTGTTTATCTTTTATCAAAAGTCATCTTCGTCGATGTCAAAATAAGAAACTTTCGATTTTGTGAAGAATCGTTAACCATAACAGCGATTCATTTCTAATTCAGAACGCTAATGCGTGAATGGGTATTTATAATTACCGTTATTTATGGAAAATGACAGCTATCGATTCGTGATATTCTCTTTAAAATGCTTTTCAAAGTGCCCACCAGAGAAAATTTCCATACTACCTCTCTCCTATCCAGCAAAGTACCAATCCAAAAGCCATATTTTGCCACGCGCCCTAATCGGTCGAAAAAAATCTGCACAATTAAAATGCAAATCCATCTGCCATGAATATATACCATTTCCACTTTAATAAGGACACTTTTCAAACCAAGTCGGACACTTTCCAAATCAAAAAGGACATTTTTCGTATTAATTTGAATTTATAAAGTCAAATTAATACGAAAAATGTCCTTTTTGATTTGGAAAGTTTCCGACTTGATTTGAAAAGCGTCCTTATTAAAGTGGAAATGGTATATAAAGAGAAAACAAAGAAAATTAGCCCACCAGCAGTTTGGGGAACATTGCTCAGAGCATTTTCGTGGCGCATAGGAGTGAGGACGATAAAGAGCTCGATCAGATTTCGTCCAGTCTCGAGGAGACGCGCCGCAGACTTTTGCGAGTCCGTCTCGCCCGCCGACCGCAGCGTTGATTCCAACAAATCCACCAACTTCACCATCGTGTCGCTAGAAAAGTCACCATTGCGTCTTTCATCCCAATTCGTCACTTTTGCATTCGATTTCTTTGGTACATTTTGTATTCGATTTCGTCAATATTAAGCTCAAATTGAATGCAGAGATGACTAAATTGAGTCCAAAGGTGGCGTTTTATAACAAAAGACCTTGCATTTAGACAATTTTCCATCCCAATTCACCGCTTCTGCATTTAATATCATGATCTTTCCATTTAAATAAAGCGCCGATTGACAAATCTGGATGTAAAAGTGACGAATACTGAAAGATCCTATACGTCAAGAGTAAAAAATTACGGCGATAGTTGCTGTAATTGACAAACACATAACGCTGCTCAGAGCGCAATAAACTGCTGCATACCTGACTTTGCAAGCGGGGAACTGCAGCAGTTTTGGCAGTTTTGGCTCCCCCAAATCCAGGCGGGCGTCTTTATCACTGATCGCAGAGTTTTCCTTTTCTTTCATGCAAACCTTATCGAACGCCGTTTCGAACTCGGCCACGGTCGCCTCGTCTTCCGAGTAACTTGTGCCGACCTGTAAATGATAATATTTTATACAGTAATCTTTCATTTAAAGATTATGCATACACTATTTTACTTGACTAAAGTTATTTTTCTAATCAAAAAGATCATTTTTCATCTCGATTTGATGTGAAAATGTTCTGATACTAGTGGAAATGATATATGGTAGATAGGTGGTGAAAGAATAGCATGAATGTGAAAATATTCGTTGAG
This sequence comes from Plectus sambesii, assembly GCA_002796945.1. Lineage (NCBI taxonomy): Eukaryota > Metazoa > Nematoda > Chromadorea > Plectida > Plectidae > Plectus > Plectus sambesii. The sequence goes on along the minus strand of NIUQ01000118.1, from coordinate 62,525 downwards.
CCGCACCGATTTTATGTCGATTTCCGCCTAACGCTTGCATTTATTTAACACATACAGAAAATGTAACATTATGGTTACAGGCGGTTTAAAATACTAAATTAAAAAACTTGATATGACGTAAAATCTACGTGCATTCATAATAAATCTCATTCTCACGCTTAAAATTCAATAATTCAAATCACTACTTGCAACATAGTTAGTGTCAAGGACATTAGTTGATTTTTCAGCGCGATAAGTTTTAACACATTCACGACAATGTGCATGACCGGTCATGCACGCGGTGACTGCCATTTCGGACCGTGTGCATGATCGGTCATGCACGATGATGCAGTGCTTGTATAGAAGATGAAAATCATCCTTTTTCATCATCAAATCAGCACACACGCGCTGTGTAAAAAAACCCCGCGGTCCCACGCGACAGTTTTCCGAATACCCGCGCGGTCGTGAATGTGTTAATATAACATTTGGAATGATTTTAAAACCTTCAAAGATAAGTTGCCGATATGCTACCTCAACGAAATTATGCAGATCAGCCGTTATTAGCGCCCGCCCGTCGCCGATAATCTTATGGCATCGACGATCCATAAAGAGCGTGTCGAAATTGGCGACGAAATCCTCGAACGACGACGCGTTTTCCGGAATAAAATGAATCTCCTGAAAATAATCAAATATTCAGTTTTTATTAAAGAATGCGTAATTTTATTTAGTATTCATGAAATTTTAGGCGAAATTTTACCATGCCACTTACGAAACCGGCAAAGGAAAATTAATCGGGCTAAAGGGCGATCGGTACGAGAGAGGTCCTAAAGCGATTCTCGCCTGATTACAATGTTTGCATTCAAATAGCACCGTACGGCACTGTTATAGCCACAAACTCTTACGTAACACAGTTCAAATCACTCGCCTCCGATTACGGTAGCCTTCGCATATCGGTCGCCCTTTAGCCCGATTAAAGGAAATGGAGCGACCGAACGAGGAAGAATTAATAGAAACACGGGAAAATATAAAATATTCCTACAAAAACTGAGAATTTGCGAAAATCAAAAGTATCCCCGCCCATCATCATCCTTCAAACGTCCGACGCTTCCTCCCTAATATCTTTCCATACACTAAATAACCATTCCAACCTGGAGTCTCGCATGGAAGAGGTTGGCGGAATCGACGATCCGTTGGAAACGGTCGGTCTCGGAAGGATCGGCGGGGATGGCGGGAGTGAGACAGTCGCTGATAATCAACTCGATGAGTCGGGGCGCCATCTTCTTGCCCATCAGCGCCACCAAGCGGACGCCGTTGACATGGATTGGACCCAACTCGGCGTGCAAATTGTCGAATAGCTGCGTTAGCGACCATCTGAAATGAACGTCTCCAGTGACCCTATTGTACCTCTTCGCCACTGGCGAGGCGAGGCGAGCAATGCAAAACACACACCGTGGCGCAATCGATTTATGTTTTGCATTGCTCGCCTCGCCAGTGGCGAAGAGGGGGAAAACGGCCACAGATTTCATTGCACTGGGCAGGTGTACAAACGAAATCAGTACCAGTGTGCTAACTCATTTATCATCTAATCTACTAAGCTAGTAGGACGCATATGAGCTATATGCATCAAAGAATGCCAAGATACTACAAATTTTCCAGTAGTAACGCAGATAGAGGAGATCGAAAAGCAATACGATATACTCTATGCTCATGAACAAACCAAATAGCTGTGTGTGTATAAAATCTGTTGTCTAAACTGCGGCGATCAAAACGAACCGAAAGTCGACGGAAAGTTCTCGAAAGAATAGAAAACATACAAAGCGTCCATAGCGTCGGGTCGGGTTTCATTGGTTGACAGGGCGAGTCGGATTTTGCGCTTGTCGGCGTTGACAACACCGCCCGACTCGAAAGTGAGACGGTTAGAGACGGCGCCCGAAGTCGGTGACGTCATCAACAGCGGCTCGCAGAAGTTGGAGAGGAGGAAGCGCGTCAAGGCCGCCAACTTGCCGTCCAACTCGTTCAGCAACTGTAGAGCCGATAACTTCTGAAGAAAGCTATTTTATTTTAGTGTATTTTAGCGAGTCTGCTAATTTGTGGCGAGGTTCTGATCGCATGGCGGTGCGCTTTAATTAGTGTTAGCAATTCACAGTCATAAAGAAATTCTGTCCTATACAGAACAAAGGAAGAAGTAAATTCAAAACCGCCCATACGTGACCGTTTTAAGCAAATTATTGCTAAAGGCGAAACAGCTGTAATAAAATTCTACTTTATTAAACAATTATTAGCACCAATAAACATACAAAAGTCAGCCAAATGAAAGTGAGCCAAGGCTTCTATTATAAGTAGAGGGGAGTGGCTAATTAAAATCTGATTAACCCTTGCAGAAAAACTGAATACACACTGACCTCAGTAATAGCCTCAATCTGACTTGGCCACACCGACAGCGTAAGGACGTTTTCTTCGTGTTGAGACTGCCAAGAAACGAATTCGCTCCACCACTCGTTCAGCCTAAAGATCAGGCGTTCGCGTTGAGACGCGAGCTCTTCGGACAGCGACGGAAGGACGCGGGCGTCAAAGAGTTCGTCTTCGTCCGAATTTTCGCTTGCCTGAAACAGGGTGATGTGGTGTATGACGAGGCACAAGTATCTGATCATACCAAAATTTAACCAACAACTGACTCCGAACCCAAAGAATAAATTATCCACTGCGCTGGCGTATATTCAGTATGCGAAATGATATGAAAATTAAATCAATAGTCAATTTGAGGCATAAGGAGGCTGTCCTGATCATGGAAGAAGTTCCAATTTTAATATCAATGATGTCAAACGCTAATGTGGCGATTGTCAAACTTCAACAAAATCTAATGAATCATTCACAAAATGCCGAAAGCACCCAAAATCAAAAGATATATCCCGTACTTCTTCCACTAAGTGCCCCCGCAAGTCTCGGTTAAAACACTAAGCGCCCAAGCCGTATACTGAAAAAAAGAAGGTAACATACGGCGGCGATGAGCGCTTTGAGTTTCTCTTTGGCGTTGACAAGCAGTTGGGCGTAGGCGAGGGACATCTCGTCGTCGGGCAGCAAGTCCATGTCTTGGAACATTTCTGCCATCTCCGACAACACCGCTATTTTTGACAGACAGTGCTCCGTATCGGCCAGCTTGCGTTTCGCATCGCTTAGCTGAAAAGCGCAATATTATTTAACCCATCGACTATGTGTTTAATGAGGATTTCAGGGAAATTGATAATATATAAGTGTTTTTTGATAGGCGAATCGAGGAGTTGTGGTTTTTCTCTAGAAATGTGGAAGATTTTACTGTTATCGTTTTAAATTCTCAATGATATTGCGATAATCAAAGCTGAAGGCACTATATTGCCAATTATGCTGTAAAAACGTGCGAAATTCATAGCGCAAAGGAGAAAGAATTAATAATGTGCAAATACAAACTTATTATTACAAGTATCCGTTGTAGACAATTTCAAAATAGTCAATTCACATCTCACCATAGTTTACAACCAAAAAAGTCAAAACCTACTTCTCGTGAATCGCTGTTGGGAGTGAAGCTGAGGACAGTATTAATTTTGTCGAGTTGGTTATTGGCCAGCGATTTCACAGATTCAATCTTCAGACTGAGACTCTGCGCGTCGCTGATCGCTTCCGGAAGAAAATTTTTGTACTGATCCTCGACCATCTGCGCTATTTCTGCCCGAGCTGAAAAATGCATGAATTATATATTCGTTCGATATAGAATTTGAAAGTGACAAATAGTCATTGGAATTTGAACTGCAAACCCATCGCTCAGTTTTATTGGTCTCTTACAATGACAAGGAAAAGTTTGTACATACAGTTTGCAGTCTATAATATCTCGATATTTCTTATCCTACATCGCAACGTGCGCTCCATGAGTTTCCTGATAACAGTTCTAAAATATTTCACACAGCAACATGCCACAATACTCTAGACGGGACTGCATTTATAAGTGTACTTGTGCAATATTAGGGAGGCCATGCAATTGATTGTAATTGCCCTTTATTACTTGCAAATATCCTCATAAGAAACGCCTGAGACCTAAAATCCCAGTGAATACATTCTCAAGCATAGCACCATGACACCTTACCTCTGGCGATTGTCTGTTCGAGGGCGAGCACTTGATCGTCGATAGATTCACGTTCCAGGCTTCCCGAATTAGCCAACGCTTCAGCCACCAACGAAACGGGCCCTTGAGGCTGCTTCCGGATCGGTGCCATCTCTATTTTCACGCACCTGAAAAGCCTTCTATTAGCGAATTGTGCATTTGCTAATTTTCTTTCCCAAGCTTCACTCTAAAATTTGAAATCAATCGACCGCTCCAGCTCGCTCGTCGCCGAACGAGCGACTAGGCTCAAGAACGCCAAATGGATAAAACATCCAATACGCGGAAAAAGAATATATATAAACAAAAACGAAACTGCGTGTACAAAAGTCAGTGAACCAACCATTACGGTTCATTCAGTACGCGAAAATACGTACTCTTCCACATCGCAATACCCCTGTCTTCTGCAAAGCAGTCTAAGCTAATAAATAGTGTCTAATAGTCCTTTAAACAATTTATTTAGAGTTCGCAGCCAGTTTGAAAGAGATTTTCACACAGCAGTCGTATACGCGCGGTTTGCCGTTTAAAAATCGACACGCAGCTCGCGCTCTTGGCGGCCTTCCAAACTACGCTGCGACGTTTCCCTATCTAATAGCGTGGACGCACGTATCCTTCGACATTCTTTTTGAAAACGTTAACTGGCTAGTCAAACTTGACTTTCGTGTTTTATATGCGCACTTTTTCGACTCCTACTTTTACAATTAGTTGCAGTCGACTGTAAAATGAAGTTTAGTTCCTCCGGCAGATTGTGTTTCGGCGTCTGACTGCGCAATGGCATACTCTTCTCGTCACGACTGTGCCGCCAAACCGCCAATCTACCCCAACAGGAAAATCGTACTGGCGCTCTATATAAACCATATTTTTCTTCTATTTAGTGAATTATATCATAAAACATAACCACCCCATCAACGAGTATTCATCATTTTTATACTTTTTAATATCATTTTGAGCGTACGATCGTATTTTATCGGTCGCTAATTTTATAAAATTTAATGCATATTCGGCACTAATATCGATGATCTCAAGTTTAATCATAGTATTTTATGAGTGAATATGTGTGATTCTTCGAGTACGTTGTTAAGCTCAAATATGACTTTGTTGCACTGCACTCGTGTGGTATGTACTTATTGTGTTGATGAAGGAAATGAATAAAAGAGTAACTGTTTGCGCGCAGCAGTGGTCGCCATATTTGAAGACATGGATATCCAAGCCACTTGCTACTGGTACTGCCGTTTATGCGAACAACTGAAAATGATTCTGCGAACATTTCCCGGTTGTTCTCAATTTTTTCCTACCAGTTCAGCTCGAGTTAAAAGTCACCGACCAAATAAGTAGCGGGTCATGGATTTAAAAAAATATCCGTAACGATATCGAACTGCCCACGGCAGACACGAAAATTTATCGCATTCCGGCCATGTTTTTTTAAATCAATGGCTATTCTACAATTGTGGAATCGCCCTAGTTGGTCATTTTCCGGTTTCTTGACCAATCATCGCGCTTGCAATCCTATAATTGTTCAATTGCAGTAGTCTGAAATAGAGCAGTGAATAGCTTCAAGTGGCAAGCCACAATCAATATTTATTTTGTACAAGCGCGATGCACGATTTTTGAAAAGTACATTTCAAATATGAAAACGGTTAAAAACATTAGCACCAAAATTATTTCGTTAGCCAACGACTGATGCGAGCAACAGCCTACAATACTAAGTTTGGTTTTGTTAGAAATGCGACTGCTACCTGCGACGGTTGCGCGAATTCTCCCTGTTCGTCACGTTCGAAAGCTAGTTCAGAAACCCGTTGGCTGGTTGGATGACGGTTGCGGATATCAAGATGTACAGACCGTGTTGACCGACCCTTGGCCAAGCGGGCCGTATCCGCACAAAGACATGGGTCGAATTTTCAGCGAAAACCAACAGGTATGCACTTAAGGCGTTGGTCATGCTCTCAAAACTAATAAACTTCATTTTTTAACGCAAACGTGGAAGATTATCAATGGACCGGTTCCATAATCGTGTCCTAAAGTTAGGTAATTCATAGCGATACTCAGTGCTATGCTTCATAATGGGCTTAAGTAATGCATAACTTAAGAATGACCTAAGACACGATTATGGAACCGGTCCAATGTCTTTGTTTGACATGCTTAGGCCACGCGTCTGCACTTCTTCAAGTACATTTAGCGCGATGATACTTTAAATTTATTAATCGTTGCAATAGAGGATAATGGAGTATAATAGTTTTACCCACGGCACTGAGCGTCTTAAGCGGATTATGTATTTCTTGAATTAGAAATTCTAGTATTCAAATTCTTGTATGTAACACAACCCACGCAAAAACTGTTTCTGAGATATCTTGTCAGCATGGATAAAATGCCTGAAGCACTGATTTCGCATGTTCAATACAACACTGTTATGTCGTTGATTGACATATATTCCTTGGGATGTGAGGCGGAATGATACGTGCTAACTAGGTTTTTATCGACGTGAGATAGCGAGGATAGCAATAGAACATAACAGAGAAGGAGGAGCGCTTCGACATATTTTTAGGATAGCAATAGCACAATGACATAATACAGTACAGTATAATGCATTCGTGCTGTAACCTAGCGGGTATTTAAATATAGAGATGATTCATGAGCTGACGCTCTAACAAAGACAATTATTGCAGCCTGGAGGAAAGACGAAGAATGAAAAGAAGTCAAAGATAACCAACAATACCGATAAATTGGATTTTTCCCACATTCCTCTTGAGCAACAGAGCGTCTTTCTCTTTCCAGGCCAGGGCGCCCAGTTCGTTGGCATGGGCAAGCAGCTGCTCGACTGCGACGCGGCCAAGTTGGTATTTTGATTGATTCATAAGCGCCTAACACCAGTAGGACAATTTACCTTCTCCGCGAGACCCTGAGAGACTGAGACCGTAACCGCCAATGCAAAACATAGGATCGGCTAAGCAACGAGTGGCTGCGCACGTCGCCGATTTTTTTATTTTTTGCATGGCAATGGTATATTGCCCTTCTGGTGTTAGGCACTTTTGGTTGATTCGGGTTTTGTATAGTGTTTGGGTAGTCGGGCTAAAGGGCGACGGGTACGAGAAAGGTTCGCGATAGGTCATAAAGCGATTCTCGCTTAATTAAAATTTTTGCATTCAAGTAGAACTGTACGGCATTGTTACGGCCACAAACTTTTATATAACGCAGTTAAAATCATGCGCCTCCGATTACGGCAGCCTTCGCGTACTCGTCGTCCTTTAGCCCTAATAGCGTTTGAATATTAACAAAGAAAGATTATGAAATTTGTTCATACTGGGGTATTATTCACCATAGAACTCGTGATATTGCACACCCAGGTAATTGCATCTTTTGACCGGCTCTAATGAAGCTGCAATTGTCAAAGTGTCGCTATACAATTTCAACTTTAATGAGGACATTTTGTTAAATTTGTTTGAAAGAAAAAGATCTTTTTTGATATTGAATGTTCCTCATTTTAGGTGGGATTGATATGTCAAAGGGTATAGTTAGTCTAATGATTTCAAATGATCCATGGCGATTTCTTAGTCGCCTCTCATTCTTATTGTGTTTCTGCAACAAATGGTTGGTTCCCCTCCCTGCTCTCTCATTCCTCCCTGTTATTGTGCGATCACTCATAAGTTCATTCATTTTTGTCGCAAAATAAATAATGGGCAACCGCAGGCATATGTTTGACGCCGCCAACCACATACTTGGCTATGATCTTCTGAAGCTATGTCTCGAAGGACCCAAGGAGTCGTTGGATAGAACAATACACTGTCAACCAGCCGTTTTCGTTGCGTCTCTCGCTGCAGCAGAGAAGTTGAAGCAGGAACGGCCTGAGGTAATTATCTTTGTTATTTTTGTTGGGGTTTGGGGCAACAATTTATACAAGTGTGCGCGGTCGTACAATAGGAAAGGATACGAGGTAAAGGAAGAGAGCAGCGGGGTTAACAGACTGGCCGCTGTCTTAACGGATAACAAGAGTGAGGGCGAATATGATATCCCCGGATATCACAGAACAACGTCCGGGTCCGACCGCACCCCACCACAATTTTAAACAGCAATCTGTTGGCAAATCATTCTTGATACTGGCAAATATAAACTTGATATCAATTCTGAAAAATAGAATAAGAATACTCGATTGAAATTTGAAATAAGTTGGAAAGTAAGGTTTAAGTGGAAAATGGGAACAAGACAAGTATTCTCTTGGTGAGATTGCAACACTTTCCATCGTACTTTTAGGTGATCAAGAATGCAGTCTCTACCGCAGGATTCAGTGTCGGAGAGTATGCCGCCCTTGTCTTTGCCAATTCTCTTTCATTTGATCAAGGTCAGTTACACGTTTTCTATATTCAAAAATTTTAGCAGGTAACTTTAGCAATTTTATGAACACGTAGCCTGATTTACTGTTAATGTACTCTTATTCTTCTTATGTAACAATTTAACCTCGCAGGGATATTGCGCTGTTGTTAGGGTTGCCAGTCGTTCCTGTGGGTATTACAGTGCTAATTTAGTGTAGCTTTGTTTCACTCGAACATTGGCTTGAAAACATTGGCTTTTGAAAAATTAAAACTCTCCTCATTATTGCTTATTGATGGCCTCTCCTAGTTTATTTAGACTCAAAGCTTCCATTCGAAGTCAATGGAATAACAACTTTAAGAGTATCTAACCCACGAAGAGAAGCTGAACAAAAATTAACCCTCCAGTCAGCGCAACATCGGGTCTGTGGCGCAATGGATAACGCGTCTGCCTACGGAGCAGAAGATTGCAGGTTCGAATCCTGCCAGACTCATAATTTTTACATATCTGCATGAAATTTCCATTTTTTTTCGTTAATTAGCTGTCAATATGCTCAGCTGGTAAAACTTGAAAAAAAAGGAGTAAAAAGTTGTGAGTCTGGCAGGATTCGAACCTGCAATCTTCTGCTCCGTAGGCAGACGCGTTATCCATTGCGCCACAGACCCAGTGGTGACAGCTTCAGGCGGCATCTTGAGGCTTTATTGGTGGATCGCGCGAAACAATCACTATGAGTAAAGTCCAAAGTTGTTTTGAGGTTATGAGATGATAGTACGCGCCGTTGCTGTGTGGCCAGCATTACGTCATTGTTTATGAGATGTATGCAAACACCTGCGGTTGACTCATTCAACCCCATACCACGGCGGTTCATATTCGTACTAACGTGTGGTGAAACGTTAAATACTCAGTCAACAATGTTTTTTAATTTTTTCTCTTAATTAAATTTAAAAACCACAATCGCTATGACATGCAACTTTTTACGCTCGTTTTTATGATACCCTGGTAATATTTATATACGACCTAGCTTTCGAATACACTTGACGGCAAGTTTCACTATAGAAACCCTATTTTTCATTTTTGCTTTTTCGCTTCAGTTCGAGTTTAAAATTCAGCAGTCGCTATCATATGCAATATTAAATTAGGAATCGAAAGCTATTTTTACTTTATATTGACGTTTATTTATTGCTGAGCAATCGTGTGCTTAAAATTTTTTGTTTTTTTCGGCCCTCTGAACCGTCGTGATACGAGCACTCATATGTGCGCTAACCTTTTTTTAAGGAAATATGACTACAACAATGCAGTGAAAATTTACCCCTCAATGCAGCGTTATCACAGGGTCTGTGGCGCAATGGATAACGCGTCTGCCTACGGAGCAGAAGATTGCAGGTTCGAATCCTGCCAGACTCATGATTTTTACATTTGAATGATCCATAATATCGTTCCGTTGTTTATCCTTTTTAGCGGTACAGGCATTATCAATAAAACGTTAACAATAAAAAGGCGATAAAATTGTGAGTCTGGCAGGATTCGAACCTGCAATCTTCTGCTCCGTAGGCAGACGCGTTATCCATTGCGCCACAGACCCTGTTATAGTGCACTTAATATTTTCTCCAAGATTTTTTTCTTCATTTTCATTTTGAAATGCATGGCATCTTGGATCATAATAGCATTCGACGAAGTATAATCCAAGTTCGAGTAATGTTGCAACAGTATCATTTTTAAAGTGCTATCGGTGAAATAGTGCGCTATTGGCTTGGAACGCTAAACGATTTGGTCTAGGTGAAATCGTTGACCGCCACGTTAATTTGAAAGGCCAATAAACGGAAAGGGAGCCAGGGCGCGTACTGTGAGTAGACGAGAGTAGATTAGTTCCATTGGACGAACCGTTGTAGACTAAGCCTCCAATGGCCGCTGACTTACATACTCTAGTAGCTGAGTTACACGCAAAGCGAGTGATTTTCATCTGAAACTCAATGATACGAGTGACTTTTATGATGTGCGATCTATTCAAAATGTTATATTCAGAAATATAATCGTGATTTAAGTACTTAATCTGAAAAAAATTAATTTCTTTCCAGCACTGCGTCTAGTGCAAGTACGAGCAGAGGCAATGCAACGCTGCAGTGAGAATATTCCATCGGGAATGGTTTCCGTTCGGATCACTGCGAAAAGTCAACTTAGTGAGGCTATCACCCACGCGAAGCGAGTCGCTAGGTACCATAATCATGACTTGTTCCCTTTAAATAATCAAGAGCTCATGTTGGTTGATAAGTAGAAGCATTGAATGCATGTTGATTTTTCGCTAAAACATAGTTTGATAAAATTGCTACATGATTTTTTAGGCTAAGACAAGGAAAGCTTTTGAGAGTACTCTTGCTTTATTTTCCGCTTTGGCGTAGCGAACGATAATTCTGTAAAATCCATATTTGTGTGATCAAATTGCGTAAGTTCACCTAGTCGTTGAGCGGATTTTATATAGCCTACCATAGCTCAAATTCTACTTGACGCAGTACTGGAAAATATTCGCAGTAAATGTGATGGAATTTTGCAGCGAATCAATGGCCGACGGTAACGTTCCAGTATGCGGCGTGGCTAATTATTTATACAGCGGAATGCAAGTAATCGGCGGTGATGAAGCGGTTCTGAAAGTGCTCGAAGAAATTGCCAAGGAATACGATGTTGAAGTGGTCAAACGACTTCCAGTCAGCGGTGCTTTCCACACTCAGAGGTACCATTCTTTCTTTTCTCGATTCCAATATATTCTGCCATTTGCGCACTTGGAATTCAGATCAATCGTTTCTTTTGTAATAATTCGCGTGGATTGACATGTTTAGTTGCGTCGTTTACTGTAGACTATTCACAACAGCAAATAGGTATCAGTTGATTTGAGCCCTGCAGAAGAGGTTTACAAAAAGGTTCAGCAGTGTCGTTGCATCTAATGTTATTGGCAAGTGGCTGCGTTCTTCTTTTTATTGTTTTAGGTGATGTAGGATGTAGTCTTATACATCACCCATATTATTGGTGATGAACCCCTCCTCAATGGAGAGTCATAACTTTTAAATCAAGCCATATATAGCCGAAATACGTTACTCGGTCAGCTTAAAAAGGACTTCAGTGATGGAGCAGAAGTGAAATAGTGTCCTGGTTTTCACCAAAAGCCATTTGATTTCCAGCTTCAGATCGACTTCCCCATAGGACTTGCTGAATAAACAACTGCATGCAACCAAAGCCTTTCCTGCCTCCTTAGAAGGGCCAATATTTTTAGAATGCGCAATGCAGTTGAGCCAATGGCGGCGGCTCTTGAATCGGCCGACCTCCAGCTGCCGACCATTGACGTTTACTCAAATGTCACTGGACAGATCTATGAACGAAATATCTCAAAAATGAAACGACGTCTATTGGATCAGATACACCAACCCGTTAAATGGGAGCAGATTCAGCAGTTGTTGTTGAGGAAACATGTGGACAGTCAATTTCCGCGGTACTTTGAACTCGGCCCTGGCAAACAGCTGGGTACTATGTTTTACTATGTCAGCAAAAAGGCGTACAAAGCGCTCACTAATGTCCCTGTGTGATGCTCATATTATGCGCGTGAATAAATGATATGACTATTATTTTTCATTTGCAGTTACAAAGTTTGGTTGCGAAATTACCATATTACCAAAGGATAATTATTTTCATATTTTTATGGCGTTTTTAACTGAATCAAAACGTTGAAATCGAGTATGTGAAATGTAAAATTATGAGTCTGGCAGGATTCGAACCTGCAATCTTCTGCTCCGTAGGCAGACGCGTTATCCATTGCGCCACAGACCCATTGAGGTAACGCAATAGAGGATGAATTTTCAATATACATTTGTGGTTCGTTTATCAGTAGACGACGCGCAGCGTTCAGACTACGATTTGTTTGGTGCTTGATGTGTCAACTGCACAAGTTTGCATACATTCCTATATTTTTTGGTTTATGGACATCTACACTGCAAGGGGACCTTTAGCGTCAAATAAATAGAGTCTGAATTCTGCGATCAGTAACGCGAAAAAGAAGTTCTGATCTTGTAGTGGTAAAGCTCAAAAATGTGATTGGCATAAAGAACGTGCTCAGTTTAACTTTCGATACTACTGCATTCCCATTGGCTCTCGCTCCATTGGCAAAGTTTTGACTATAATCAAACGCTCTGACTGAAGTGAAATGATATTTTTTACGGTGCCCAGATCGCCTAAAACTTCCCACTTTTATTTGTATCAGCGGGTCTGTGGCGCAATGGATAACGCGTCTGCCTACGGAGCAGAAGATTGCAGGTTCGAATCCTGCCAGACTCATAACGTTTTAATCCTTTGTAGTTGACTTTTATTGATAATGCAAATATTGCTAAAAAGCGGAATTATATCATTGAACATTAAAAGTAAAATTGTGAGTCTGGCAGGATTCGAACCTGCAATCTTCTGCTCCGTAGGCAGACGCGTTATCCATTGCGCCACAGACCCAGTGGTGAGGAGGTATGGTGGGTGAATTTTCACTGGATATTTGTAGATCGCATGCCGCCGCGGTGGTCCAGTGGTTAATGAGCTAGCTTATTAACGACGCGTCATAGGGTGGGCGCACGCTGGTTCGTTCCCCGCCGCGGTAGGCAAAAACAGTCTCAATCCAACTCTGATTGAGCTCCCGGTGACAGGCATGCGACGGCCGACCGGCAGAGCACGTGTCGTATCAAACAGGCGCCTTCATGGGAAGACCCGAAAAAAGCGGACCCTGCTACTAGCGAGAATAATGCTAGGAAGCGGGAATAAACGCTCGGAAACTTTTACTTATTTGTAGATCGCATATCAGGAAACGGCGCAGGGAATACTGTAGAACGGAAAATGGCTGAAAGTAAATTGAGTAAGAATAGTTGCGCGACTAATCCACTTTGTTTATAAGTAACGAGAGCATGTATGCCGAAAAAATGGAAGACAATCTCAATAACATCATTAAGCGACAAACGCAAGTCCCAATACCCCCGCAATGAACGACCAACGCTTTGATCATCCGCAGCCGCCAACATCTGCAGAAATCGATCGAAACTACACGCATTTGAGGATTGGTGCTAAGACTTTTGAAGCACCGCAGCGATTTATTCGACCGAAAAAGACGACATCGAGCAAAGCGTAGCAGGTCAACATTAGAGAAGTCATTCAGAGATGGGAGCAATCATCGCAAACAGCAAACATCCTGACAAAGATGAACAATCTGAGAAGTGACGCAGAGACGCAGGCATAGAGGTTCATCAGTCCCATCGTGCACAAGCCATTATGCCAATATTCACGCATATGTCTGTGAGGAAAATGGCTTGTCAAGCGGCTGGTGAACTACAGTACTTGTACTGGTGTAGCTGCCCCGCAAGCTGCAGCGTCACGTGCTCTGGACTTGAGCAAGAGAGCCGTCCATGTGTGCATCCATGATGCTTTTACCTGCAAATCATAATTTTTCATCCAAAGGTTAGCCATTATATATCATTTATTCATTCAATCATTAACCATTGTTTTCTTAAGGCGACGTATCACATGTGCCCAAGCGCACCTTCATCAGGAAGAGTATGTCAAGGTGCGAAATGTGGGCTTGATCAATCAGACACATTGATGGGTTCATAGTCAACAAGATCAAGCGCCTAGTACACAACGAGTTTTAGCGCCCTTCTCAGACTGGGACAGTTGGAAGACTGATGAAACATCTACAGGACGATATGGAAGATGACGGCGGCTTTAAATGCTCAGAAAGCCAGTTTCGCCTTATACTATGAGGACTGGGATACAGGTATATCCATGTTTTATTAGCCTTTCTGAAATTAATTAATTAATTACAGGTTCAGCAAGATCGACTCACGACCTGTTATATATGAGAGGCAAGACCTGATCAGTTAGCGCAAGAATTTTTTGCGCCAAATCAACAAATACTGTCAGAATGGCAATTGCATTGTCTACACCAATGAAACATGGGTGTTTGAGGGCATGACGCAGAGCTACGACTGGGTTGATACTGAGGCTGCGAGCAACCCAGTCAAAGCGAAAGCTGATGGTTTAGCAACCTGTCCCAAGATCCCTGCTCATCGCGACAAAAGAGCGATCATAGTACACGTGATAGCGAAAGATGGACTGCTTGATGGAGCAGAGCTCATCTTCGCGACCAACTCCATGGATGGCAACGGCGACTATCATCGCGAGATGAACGCTGAGAAATTTGAACGATATCTCAGCCGCTGCGCGCCATTATTACAAGATGCGTCAGACAAGCCCATCGTTCTAGTCATCGACAACGCTCCATACCACAGTCGCTACGATGACAAGAAATCACGATGGCGATGAAGGGTGACGACATGAAAGCCTGGTTGTTGAGGCACAACATCCCCTTCGCGGCAAACGTCACAAAGAAAGCGCTTTTCAACACGTTCGTCACCCCGCTGCAAAAGAAGAAGTACAACATTTACGCGGTCAAGAAACTGGCAAAAGAACACGGCTCTATTATTCTACGCCTACCGCCGTACCATTGTGGTTTTAATCCCATCGAGCTTGTCTGGGGTTGGATGAAGAAAGCGCTGAGGGACAGGTTAAGTGGTGACGACAAGCTGAGCGTCGTTATGTCTGCAACGAGCGTGACGCTGAACACTCTGCCGCAAACTGTCATCCGCAGCTTCCTTGACCACGTCTGGAAGACCGAGACATGCTATGCTTCACTCAATGGGTAAGCCCAGGACGGCTCCATTTGTAAACTGAATATTTATGTTCATGATGTTGGAGACAGCGAAAGTGATGATGATGTAGAAGTCAATATCCTAGAATGAAACCATGATTGTTTTAGATTGTTCGCAACTTTTTCTTCCTTGTAAATAAATTTTGACTGTATAAAATAGAGAAACGCCTGATTATTTCCGTCTAAGCACTGCCACGCTTCCACACGGTACAAAAACGTTAGTCGCATTTCACGCTTGAATCGTATCGTTACGATACCAAATCTTTCAACTCTTCTCACTAATCGAAAAATGTTGATGATAGTTTGCGATCAACTGATGTCCACAGCGTAAGGGCGCGTGTGAACAACGAATGAATAGTCAATTGCGACGGTGTTTTTATGACCAGCCCAGAGGGGCGTAAAAATTGCCTCTTAACAAGTGTATTAACGGGTCTGTGGCGCAATGGATAACGCGTCTGCCTACGGAGCAGAAGATTGCAGGTTCGAATCCTGCCAGACTCATAATTTTTACATTTCTGCATTAAATTTCCATTTTTGTTCGTTAATTAGCTGTTAATATGCTCTGCTGGTAAAACTTGAATAAAAAGGAGAAAAAAGTTGTGAGTCTGGCAGGATTCGAACCTGCAATCTTCTGCTCCGTAGGCAGACGCGTTATCCATTGCGCCACAGACCCGTTGATAACCTATCAGGAAGGGCAAATCTACTTCCTAGTAACGAGTCGTAGATAGCACCGTCCTGCTTTTGTCTGTATTGTCTTTAGTTTGTTTTGCCCAGGCATTGTCGGGCTCGTGTTTTGAGCAATATTTTGTGGTTGAACCTTCGTCACTTTTTGTGGCTTATGAATAACGCTTGCGTGCATAATACCGTATAATTCTTATGATACAGGCGTCTGTTACAATTTTCTTCAACTCAGAAGCTTCACCTTTAAATTGATACATTCGTAATGCTGAATACTTTAATTAATGTTAAAATGGTTGAGCAGGAATTTTCTATTCTTTCATGTAAATGCTAAACTGTTTTGCGCGTCATATTGGTAGATTGCATCATGCCCCCTCAGCGTACTTCCTGAATATCATCAGTTTCTTAAATATTGTTATCGCTTACGGGATTCCATAGAAAGTCAGTATCACTTTCGTTAGACGAATCGATTTATTCACATTCGACCAGGAAATGCAATAAACGCAAACATCGTGCATTCGTTTCGCAAATAAATTATTGGACATCTCATAGATAGGGAGACGTATCCTCAAAGCTTCCAGTCCCGTGAAGTACAGAAAATGTTAAATATAAGTAAAATTAGCTCTGCTGGCTAGCCGATAATTAAAGACATTAAATTGTCATTATCAGAATAAGTGCGAACTGTGGAATTTTTTGTGGAACAGAAATGAACTATTAGCGATGATGTAATTACAGTAAATTCATGTACTTCCAACCGGATCTGAAGGCTTTCGAAGTACCGCCCAGAGTAGTGAGAACCATTGCTGTGAGTCAAACATCAAATGAAGAATGCATGGAATATTAAAAGATACTATCTACTCCTGAGTCACAGGCGTATCGGCGCTCTTTCTCGCTAGTTTGTCAATTTCCAGTTGCAGCTTTCTGATTTCGAGATCAAACTGCCTGTCTGCTTTTCGTAAAACGCTCAGTTGCTTTTTTAGAACGCTCTTTTGCAGTTTCTCCAGCTCCGTTTGTTCTTTCGTCGTCTTAGACTCGGCGTTTGAGACCTCACTTTCTGACTCTTCCGTCTCCTTAGGCGCTTTTTTATCAGTTTCTTTTGACTCCTTGGGCGCTTCACTTTCAGTCTCCTCTATCTCCTTAGGTGCTTCGTGTTTACTTTCACTCGTCACCTTGGACGCTTCTTTCTCGGGTTGTTCCCTCTCCTTAGATACTACTTGTTCGCTTTCACTTGTTTCCTCAGACGTTTCTTTTTCGTTTTCGTCCGTCTCCTTAGGCAATTTCGGTTCGCTTTCACTCGTCTCCTTATGTACTTCTTTATCGATTTCTCTTGACTCCTTGGGCGCTTCACTTTCACTCTCCTCCTTCTCCTTCGATGCTTCTTTTTTGGTTTCGGCTGATTCTTTAGGCGCCTCTTTATCGATTTCTTTCGATTCCTTCTTTGCTTCGCTTTCAATCTTTTCCGTCTCCTTAAAAGTTTCTTTTTTGGTTTCTTCCTTTTCCTTAGATGCGTCCTTTTTTGTTTCTTCTGTCTCTTTAGACGCTTCTTCTTCAGTCTCTTCTATCTTCTCAGATGCTTCTTTTTCGTTTTCTTCCTTCTCCTTGGGCGCTTCTTTTTCGGTTTCTGCTGTCTCTTTAGGCGCATTTTTTTCGATTTCTTTTGACTCCTTTGCTTCGCTTTCAGTCTTCTCCGTCTCCTTAGGAGTTTCTTTTTCAGTTTCTTCCGTTTCCTTAGGTGCTTCTTGTTCAGTCTCTTCTATCTTTTCAGATGCTTCTTTTTCGTTTTCTTCCTTCTCCTTGGGCGCTTCTAGTTCAGTTTCACTCTTCTCTTTAGGGGCTTCTTTTTCGACTTCTTTTGACTCCTTTGCTTCGCTTTCAGTCTTCTCCGTCTCCTTAGGAGTTTCTTTTTCAGTTTCTTCCGTTTCCTTAGGTGCTTCTTGTTCAGTCTCTTCTATCTTTTCAGATGCTTCTTTTTCGTTTTCTTCCTTCTCCTTGGGCGCTTCTAGTTCAGTTTCACTCTTCTCTTTAGGGGCTTCTTTTTCGACTTCTTTTGACTCCTTTGCTTCGCTTTCAGTCTTCTCCGCCTCCTTAGCAGTTTCTTTTTCAGTTTCTTCCGTCTCTTTAGGGACTTCTTTATCGGTTTCTTCCGTTTCCTTCGGTGCTTCTTTTTTAGTCTCTTCTACCTTCTCAGATGCTTCTTTTTCACTATCTTTCTTCTCCTGAGAAGCTACTTTTTCGCTCTCACCCGTTTCCTTAGGCGTTTCTTTTTCACTTTCTTTTGACTCCTTAGGTGCTTCACTTTCAATCTTTTCCGTTTCTTTTGATGCTTCTTTTTCGGTTTCACTTGTCTCCTTTGCAGGTTCGTTTGCTGTGATCTCCTTTAATGTTTCGGCATCTTCAGTGTCTTTTGCTTTTTCACTTTCGGCTATTGACGTTTCCTGTGGTGTATCCTCTTCATTGTCGGCCTCAGTATTCTCCTGGACCTCCTCTTCTGCGGGCTGCTGCGATTTACGGCGGTCGAAGGATTCTCCACCGCCGATCTTCGGTCCGCTCCGGCCAAATACTCCAAGGACCGTAGAGAGGAGGCTGTTCTTGTGCTCTCTCCACGTTGTCCTCTTTACTTCCGCCTCAGATCCATTTGAAGCCAGAGGGATGATTTCAGGGTAGGCGGCTTCTATGACCGTACTTTCCGCTGGAATCGGCGCGGCATAGACCCCTGAAAACGAATATACACTATTTTCAGTTTTAATTGAACACTTTTCAAATCAAATTTGATAATCTTTAGTTAGTTTCAAAGAAAGGTGTCCAATTTCATTTTGACAGTATCCTTATTTAATTAGAAATGGTATTTTAGGAACTATCGTAGAAGAGGTTATCTATTTCCTTATCGCTTATAAGAGCTGAAATTTGAATGTGCGGAACAAACATAACGGCTGATTTATAAAGCGCAGTCTCCGTTTCCTAATACTATTCTTGAAATTGGTCGTAAGCATGTCGAAAGGTGCCTGGATCTTATACTCCCAACTACCGTAAATCTTCCTCAACCAGCGCAAAGTGCTGCGAGTCATTTTAACATCGCTGTTCTCTATCATAATCAAATGAAAAGAATAGATACACCATAAAATAAAAGAGCAATGCAATCCGTGCATTCTTATAGTCGCTTACTACTTGTAACGCTAATCAAGAAGTTTATGGTAGAGTTAAAGTTCGGGCCACGATGACGAAATAGGGTGCAAGGCTGACGAAATTGAATACGATATTAACAAATTAGGATGCAAGATTGTGGAAAGCCAAACTTCGGCGGTCGAGCAGTCCACGGCTTCTGATGATAGCGCTGCACTCGACGGGCAGCAGTCGTGTCTTCCGCGCCTCGTCCAAAGCCTCGAGAGGGCCGAGCGCGGTCCTGGCGCCGGCCTCGCCGATCTCGCGGAAGAACTGACCAGCGGTGGGATCATTCGTGCAGCGCGTGTCCAGCGAGTTCACCGTGAAGTCAACGGCACACTTCAGGAACCTACAAGTTTGCTCCTCTTGCAATAACTTACTAAAGTCGGCGCCTCAACCGGCGACCTATTCACTACCACTTCTCGAGTTCTTTTAAATAGAAGCGACTACGCTATCCCGCCGGTGACACGTAGATGCGGCAGTTTCGAACGCTACTATAAACTAACGTCAATTAAGCTATTGCCAAACGGCGGTCACAATGTACCGACCACCTAATTTCGTGGTCACAATAGACCAAGTGGCTAGCGAGTTCATTCTTCGTTCGAATTTACTCGTTTATTGGTTTGTTTGCTTGCGCTTGCTAGTCGAACACTATATCTGTCACTAAAAAAGCATACCTGCACACTGGTCGCATAGACTCTAGCACTCCATTGATAATCGGGCTGGTGACGTTGACCGGGCTGCTGGCGTCCGAAGGGAGAGCGTCGGAGACGATGTTCTGCCCGATGCACTGTCTTTTGAGCGCTTGCTTCGACTCAGAATTCCTTGTCTGATAGCAAGGCAGATGATCAATGAATTCTGAAACAAAAGGAACGGAATGAAACGCTCAGATTACTCTATTGCGATACATCTTTCTGCTTGTGCAAAACTTGCCTGTTATATTGTTTACCGTATTTTCTCAAACAGACCTACGAGATTTACTTCATTCAGCGGCTGTGGTGTGGAGAAAGGTTATTTCTTTCATCTCTGCATTGTGTATATTTATTTTGCTCTATAGTGTGTGGTATTTATTGCATAATACTGTATAGAACACCCACATATTTTTTCAAAAGACCAACAACTCTTAATTACCTAATCTCAAACTGGCTACGTTTCAAGCAAACTTACGAACACTAGACAAGTTTACGGTAGCGTCAAATAGACCCTCAGGATCAATTTGAGAGCGTGATTTATACGAGAAAATAGAGTATCTTTGCCAGTTTCAAAATTTTTCTACCGTTGTGCAATACCTTTCTCTGCAATAATTATGTGATTTTTGATTTACTGCGTTAATTGACACACTATAATACTGCAATTTACACTGACCTTGTTTCCGTTCGCCGCAGATCAGTTGATAGACGCCAAGCGAACTGGAAGGTTGACCGCATTTGACGAAACAGGATTCGGAATCGCTTTCATTGAACTTCCTAAAAAGTTATTGTGTCTTACTCACAGGGAACGAACGTCACGATCGTCGATTGGGGAGCACATGTCCTCCCACCCCGACCCATATCCTCATTTTACCCAGTAAACACATCACGAAGATATTTTTTGTTTTAGCGGAGGTCCTGACAAAATACACCAACAATGCGCATTTTGTCGCAATAATTACCGTTTGATCTAAGAACTTCTCTGCAAAGATTTAGGAGGGAGACAAAACTAGTCTGGCTTGGCTTCCGTCTCACTTTGTACAAGGTGCGAGGAAAGTTTGGTGACAAATTAGAGTTTTTTGTCATCGAACTTTCCTCGCACCCTGTACTCCATCAAGGTAGGACACTCACCGGCAGATCCATTCGAGCGTGCCGACGTCGAATGATTGGTGGAAGATGCTGAACGGTGTGTCGATGCCGTAAGTGTGCCTCTCGCTCGAGATCGCGTCCGCCAGCTTTTTCTCGCACTGCTTGGCGCACACTCGCGTCGCTACCTCATACGCCGCTTCCTTGGCGCCGTTTTCGCTCGCCGAAGAGAGGCCGACGTTTGACCCATCGCTGCAAATCCCGGATGAGAATATTTCACCGTACTATTTGGGAGCTATGCTTACTGTATGCAATAGTAAATTATAGAGGTTGGCAACCGGCTGCACTTCAATGCGCGACAGAGTTCCCTCATTACTGCTCATCTTCGCCGCCAAATGATCGCCGTCTGCGCATTTGACGCTCAAAGATGAGCGGCGCAGCGTATTTTGAAATTGCTTGGCAAAGAAAGAAAAGTGAAATAAGACGGAGAATTTCGTACGCTAATAGTTCAATTTCGATCAGCTGCTGAATATTTCTCACCCATTACTTTTTATGCCAAGAAGGCATATTCAGGAAACCGAATATCGAAAAATGTGCAAATACCGTACACATCCATTCTAAAACATCTACAAACTTTCCTCCCGCTATATACCCAGCGTCACATTGGAGATTCTTCTTTTGTTACGATATTTTGCGTTTTGATCATACTGTCAAATATTGTAGATAGGTGGACGTCATTTTACAAGGAATGGAACGGATCGCGCGAACTTACATGTTCTCGGCGACTTGTCGTTTCTGCCGCACGAGCATTGTCATGTCCAAGTCTGCCAGAACTGACATGGCTTGCTCGTACTTCTCGTACACATCTTCATTCGCTGATACAGTAACTGAAAATTGTTGTTTACATAGCTTTTAGAATGAATCAAGTGATTCAATGTTATGTCAACATTTTTTCGTTATAAAGAAAAGGCTGTTGTAAACGGTTGATTTCACTCGATTAAAAAATGAATGTGAGAATTTTCAGCCTTAATAATTTGTCTTTTTTAGAATAGCCTAGTTAGGGTCTCTCCTCCTTGCCTTCTTATTGTTTGTGGAATAGATTAGCTTAATAAATTGTATAAATGCGAATAATTTTCGCCCTCACATGCCGGACGACTGTAATTTCTATCGAGCTGACTTTCTGAACGTTCAATAGTCGTTATTTAACATTTTAGCGTAACATTTCATTTCGATTTATACGCACAACCCGGCCTTTGGAAAATAAATGAAGAGTAACAACTATGACTTACTAATAATAGCAAAGAGAAGAACCAAAGATGAAGCGAAGCCTTTCATTTTACCGCCTTCCTACGTCGCCGATGTGGAAGATGACAGCTGGTTCCGTCGATTTGGAGGACGAATTACCCACTTCCGCAGTGACTTTAGTAACCCAGTTACCAAATGGCTTAGTTCATTGAGACGACGAAAGGATCCGTTGGGTCACGACGCTACTAGACTTGTTTTAGGTTTACACAGTCGAATCGTGCATGTATTTTAGGTCAATAGACCGCGAATCGCGCTTGAAACGCCGCGTCCTCGTGTAATTTTTCTCGCTCGACCGCTCGTTTTGCGTCAGCCGTCAGTCTCCGTGAGTGCGATTCTATGTCATGAAATTAGTCCCGTTTCTGCGAGATCGATTGGCGAATTACTTTGCCCGTGAAGGTGATTCGAATAAAACACGCTTGTTTCAGTCGACGAGTCAAGCCTAGAGGGATATTTTCTTCTCACAAGACTAGCGAGATTCCACTTCATTTAGTTTTGCAATTAAAACTGTTGCACCCGAAAATTCTTGCAGTGATATTAAGCAGCGAATGCTTAAACTTTTGTGAATTCTGGGAACATGGCCGCACAGGACGCTCATTGACCATGAGATGCACATTGTGAACTACCTGCCTGTTATTTCTTCGCTATGCCTGGTGAAACCAATTAGCCTACAATGATCATAAATGGCTTTTAAGCCGCTGCGAAAGGAAATCGAAGAAACAAGTAGCAAAATTTAAAAATTTCTGTAAATTTTTGAACAGACTACTTCTGGAGATTAAGAACTAACTGTGTGTGCCGATTGTTTGTATCTGCCAACTATCGATTAGATGATAAATATTTATTACATGTACAATGTGAATATTTACAATGTACAGCGTGAAACAACAACATAACAATTTCTAATGTAACTACGTACTATTGCAAATTAAGATACTTTGAGTAAGATTTTCTGTCCATGAATGTCGTTGGTAACTATGTTTCGCTTCTTAGCCGTAGTAGTTGTATGGACCTGAAAAGAATTGAAAATTAGGCACTCAAATATTGCATCATATTCTGTAACAATTGTAACAAAATAACTAGCTTAGTGGCAATGTTAAATATTTCACATTCATCACTGTTAAAATACTTAGCGAAAGAAAGAGGGAGTAGAACTGTCTGACCAAATGATCCTTTTTGATGCCTCATGCAACTTTCATGATGACAAATATTTTAATACTTACTATAGCCATAGTAACCGCGGTTCCAGCCACCGTAACCGTTGCCGTAACCATTGCCGTAACCGTAACCGTTGCCATAGCCGCGGCCATATCCGCCATATCCACCACGATATCCTCCATATCCGTACTGTCGGCCGAAGAGCAGACCGCCTAACAGGCCTTGTCGCTTCTCTCTGAAAATCCGCGAAATAAATATTTGATTCCCAATTTGATATGAAAATAAAGCAAGCAAACTTGATTTGCTAAGGGTGGGCTAGGTCTGCAGTTAGATAACTCCGAGTTCAACGTTTTGTATAAATAAACGCCTTAAAACTTCTTCAGGGAAAAAATATGATCTCAGATGACACGTGTCGTTAAATCATTCAATTGCGCTCAGTATTGCAGTGCATAGTAAGATCTACTGTCGATTATATCCTAGTCAAAGTGGATACAAATAACAAACGTTTCCTCAATTTTACAAGCATTTTCTTCGTTTTCTTTCATAGATTCGACTCCATATTAGTGAATCACAATTCGTTTTATTAATAAGAGAGAAATAATATTGATACCTTGTGTGCTCAGAGCTGTCATCAACAGCTGCGGACGCGGCAATGCCGACGATGACTAGCAAAAGGAGAACAGTGGAAAGCTTCGGGAGGGCCATTTCTTACAGAACTTGAAGAGAACTTCTCAGACAGTATTGAATTGCAAGGAGCCGAAGTAAGAACGTTTGTTGAGTTCTCTCCGAGGACGATCGGAATTTATACTCATTTCAATCATCCTCGTAAAGGAAATCAACTTACGTCGAGTGACGATGCAAACCGGTTGGGCAAAACTCTTCTGCAGGTTGAGTAGTTGAAAAATGTATGATCGCAGATCAGAGACGATAATTCTGTTTATGTCATCATGTTTCTGTTTTGCAAAATCATCTTCTTGCGCAGTTTTCGCGTGGGCAATACGTGATTCTCGGGGTAGTCCCTGCTTTGATGTAAACAACCTTGACGAAAAAGGAAAGTGAGAATTCTTGTTTGTCAACAAGTCAGTTTTCACGTGCGTGCGAGTACGCTTATGGCATAATCTGTTTGTACACTCTACAGCACCTCTCATATGAAACTTTATCGGTTTACAATATAAGTCAGTGATTATTGATCACATCGTGGCTATTTATGGAGTAAATAGTTACAATTTGTTGACAATTACAGGGCTGCTGAAATAGACAAACAACATTCCTTCTTTCGGGTATATCTAAACAACCATCGCAGCATATGCCGCCAAAATTTAATTTGAAATACTTCTAGCGACTTTTTAACTCGAGGTAAAAGGAAATCGTAAAATATCCAACCACAATACTTAATTGCGCGCAGCTACTAATGAAATGCGCACGGAGGCGTTCTTCAGCGAATCAGCTGCTAGTATTTTATCACAAATCGTAACTGCATGAGATACTCTGACATAGCTAATTTACAGTCAAGTGCTTACGAAACAGTAATCAGATCGTTAATGCAAGTGAGCTTCAACTTGTTCACCCTGTGCGTCAATAACGGCCCGGTCTCACTCGGTCGCTATAATCTTTTTGGCGCCCCAGCGGTGATTTCACCAGAAATTATCAATGATAGCTTAGGTTTCTGCTGATTAACTGTTGTGAATAAATGTAAAACTTTTCTGCGCAATCTGGTAGATATGCGCACGCTACCATGATTCATTCTCAACCACTTTTCAGGCTTCAAAAAAAGAAAACGTGAACCCATGAATTATCGGGCCTAAATGCGCAAGTGAGAATGCGTTTAATTTTTTTAATAGTAGTATATTGATCAAGAATTTTTATGCGCATGACCATCTTGCAAAGTCCGCTGTAGCAGTCAACTCTTTACGAGTAAATTTTTGTCATATGCTTTGTAATATTTAGTCAATACCGGATAAGTACACATCCGCCACGCACAAAATAAGTTGCACTTGTTCGGTTTCGCATGGCCTTTCGCATAGCTCCTTTCGCATGGCCTTTCACATTCCTTCTCCCTAAATAACTCCCTTACTTTGTATCTGCGATAAAATCTTAGACGACCTTGAAGAAGAAATATCGCATATATTTACATAATAAAGCGCATAGTTACATTGCTTAATACGCCTTTCATTACAAAATTACGATATCTTTCATACTTGTTTCAAGATAAATTTTACTTTTTTGTGATAAAGTTGGAGCAAATTCTTTATGCTAATAGAATACAAATCAGGCAAACTTTGGTTATTTGTTGCGTCTTCCGATAGAGAGCGAATCGTACTGATAGAAACTCTCATACTTACGAGATAGTATTTTTAAATTGACTATAGTAGATAATCTGATTGTCGGTGTACTCTAAGTTTGCTGTTTGAATATCCCGTTTTTTTCTAGTAAATGTCCCCGGACTACTTTTAAATTCTTCTAGAATTAATGTCCTTAGAACATTAAGCATTTCATGATTATTATCAACAGGTTGCAGTGTATGAGATGAGAATAGCTTCTTTTCCTAGAATGAGTTTGCATAACTAAATATTCTAATGCTCTGCTGCAGTTATAACTATTGACATTCTATTAAGAGAGCAGGCTTTTATTGCACAAAATATGATATCATTGTGCGCAATTTTCAGCATACTTGCTTAATAATAAACATTTGGATGTATCGCTTTTCACACTCGACATCTCGTTGTGGAAATCTATCTCAATGATTAGCTCCTTCACAGCGCTTGCTCAACCCCAACTGTAAATAAAGAAGGCATATCATAAAGCGGTACAATTTTATAATACCAAGGTATCGTCTAGTCAGTGTCCTTGCTCCTGAAGTTATTACTGATTGGTAAGTCCGACTCGAGATTATCGAGATATACCGTCTTCGAATTTGTCAGAAGTAAAAATATTAGTTGTTATTTTAATGAGCAAACTATAAAACAATGACTCGTGGCGGCAAACTGAAGACACTTACTCTTGGTTACATCGATCCGATGCCCGCATACATCCTGCCTTGTTTTGTAAACAAGGAACCTGGTTGCAAGCATCCGGGCCTGAAAGCTGAAGTTTGGCGAACATTCGCCCAAATAGCTGGATTTAAGTTGGATTTCAAGAGATCAACACATATTGGTGGAGACGGCACAACTGACCACCCAGCAAGTCAGACATTTCTGTTCGAGTTTTTGGCGAATAAATCAATTAATGCGTCTCTGGCTGTATCGTCAATGCGTCCAATCAGGTCCGATTTTAATAATTATCAATAAGGACAGTTAAAGTCTGTTTTACCTCCTGAAAACTTTGGGATTGACCTAAGCGAAACGAAAAAGTAGTTCGGAAACTTATAACTTAATCTGACTCCGTATCTCATGGTACGCGTGCGCAAATTTCCACTTTGCCCATCCTCTGAATAACTCTATCATAGCCACTATATTCTCGACAACTTTTTGTCGGTTTCTCGCAGAATAAGCCGATATCCTCATGACCTTCCTTGGTTGCGCATAACGTCTATGCGTCAAACGTAACCAGTTAGTAGAAGGGATGAGCAAGCGCAGCATGAGAGGCACGCGAGATTTTGTCTCAGGTCAGCGGGTTTTTCGTGACTGGGCGGCGAAAAAGAGCTAGACAATGTTCATAATCGAGGGTCACTCGCTTCTGCCGCATGCTTAACCATTCAGGGGCGAAGTAAAGGGAAGCTGCGGAGGGAAACCTCACCATTTTGGGAATATTTTCGCTTCCCAGATCAGCGGTTCTTGTTTTTCAAGTCATCCAGTTCATGAAAAAATGAAATAACCTTCTTGTGTCAATACTTAATGCTAATGATATGACTGCTTTGTTTCAAACCAGATTTGCTCAATTCAAATACACCACGCCCGTGTACTTCTCGCAAAATGGACTAGTCGCCGGGAAAATGCTCGATACGCGCTTGAAGCCGATCGCGCTTCAAGTATTCCCTTGGAACATTGTTTTTATACTTGTACTTCTTTTTATAATTGTGGCAATATTACAAAAGCGATTCTGGGGAAATTTTGGTGAATATATTGGTAAGTGGCCAAGGAAGCGCGGCCTGTCGAATGCGTTCTTTCTTTTGTTCGGCGCAATTCTGTCAGCAGCTTTTAATGCCGGATTTCGAAGCCAGGCTGCTGCCGTGGCTAGCCGTGGAACGACTATTTCATTGAAGGAACTGTCAAAGGTATGGAATCCGACAGAGGCTGAGGAATAAATAATATAATGTAATAGGATTCAGTAAAGGTCAAAGGTTCTCTATTTGAAGGTCTAGTGTTCTCTCAGGAGCTGATGTGAAGTTGTAAAGACTGAAATTTAAATAGACTAAATAACGCTGCATGAAAATGAGCAAATCAAGGCTGAAATTCCCCAGCTCTCTGAAACACGGCTAGGCCTCTCAGTTTTCGCGGTTAGCTTTCATCCTACTTATTAAAAAATTAACCTACCATGTTGCATGCAAGAGCTTATATACGCATTCTATACTCAGGGCCTGAACGATGGCAGATTTCGTCTGATTTCACGTGACTACATCACAGCAGAATGGGCTAATATTATCAACTTGCTTGGGCGGCCTGCTACTCAACAAGAAATAGACAGAATAATCGAGTATGAGAAAGATCTGAAAGTGGTGGCAGAGAAACTGTGTCGTGACGATCGACTTATTTGCTATGAATTAATCGGAGGCGTTTTGAGCCTCACTGGTGGAAGATACAAGAGAGTGTTGCTTTTAGTTCCAGACAATAATGTTTTCAGTAAAATTTAGTATATAGGGAACCATTTTCATAGAAGTAAACGACGAATAGTTACACTGCGAAAAAAAGGAACAGTTGGTCGACTTGGATAGACATTATTTTCAGTTGACGAGATGAAATTGCAATGGCCAAGTCAGATTGTGCATAAGCTTTAATAGTAAATATAATTTTGCTAACATAATTCTCTTTCTGCGAATTCAGACAGAAGAGTAAAAGTTTACATAACATTTCACGGTCCTGATCACTAGGCAAAGAGTTATGAAAATTTCTGGAACTAAAAATATCACCGATTCAGGAATATTGACTGCACTCTGGAGAAGATCGACGTTTCTGACAGTTCCTATTTGACTCCAAGTTTTCCCGGAGGATTCGCCTTTAGCCCTGATTTTCCACGAGAATACCAAAACCTTTTAAACAAGATAATCATGCGGCTATTCAGTGGAAATCAGTTGGATCGTGCGTCGGGTCAGTACGATCTTGTGCCGTGGGCGCAGAAGAAACCAGTGTTGCCTGATTCAATTTCAATGCGTGTACTGGCGCCAGCATTCTGGATGTTTCTTGGTGGTTTGTCACTGGCTTTAATCGTAGCAGTTATTGAGAAATTTTTCACTAAGATAATTAATCTTGGCGTCAAAGCATTTGACGTCCTCAAGCGCGTCATGAAAATTGTCATTCTGACTATGCGCTGCTGGCGCCATAAATACGAATCAACTGCTTAAAAAGGTGTTTATGTAACAACGCATAAAATGATTTGAGAGGCTATAGTGGCTGATCCGACTGAATTGTTGCAAAAGTGTATTGGAAAGTAAGAATATTGGATCTGTTCCTATGACTTTGTTTTTTGCAGCTAAATAAAGTAGAAATATGATATCTATTACTATTTGAGCAGCTGAGCAGAACCAGGGGCAGTCAAGTGTTTCGCACACTCACTTCAGTTCGTTTCGACTGAAAGCAATGCAAACGACTTGAGGGCAATTAAATAATTGAAAAACCGGCAGCAGGCGAGCAAACATGAACACCGTTTTATAATAGTCTCATTTATGATTTTTGATTTACTGTAGCTATTCTTAATAGTTTGATCACCACTGTGCAGGGAGAACCAGATCATTTTCTACTTTTTGAATGTGTATGATTTTGCAAAGAATGAATGAATCTCACTTAATTTGGGCTTGTTACAATCCCTGCGCTCTGACAATTTTGGCAAGAACATCCTGTGGCCCAAAAAAAGAGGGTAATCTTAGAGCAAAATGTTTTAGAACGGTTTTTTGAGGCACCCTTTCAACTCTGAATGGCATAAAAGCCGAACTATTAAAAAATTTGCATATTTGTTCGATATTCGTAGTAGGATCATCAAATGAAATGTTTTTCTGATAGTTTCTAAAGGAAGCGCTGTTTCGCCGAGTTTCCTTACTGCTGCTTTTTATTGCAAAAGTTTCATTTTTCTGAAGATTCTGGGGCAGGCCACTCTAGAGACAAAAAATTGCGTGCGTTTGTGAACCGATAGCCCATACTTGCCAAATATTCATAAGTTTATAGGTATTTATTAAATGGACAAGGTGAATATTTACAATGTACAGCGCAAAACAGCAATATACAATTTGCCATAGAGACTATATACTATTGCAAATTAAGGCACTTTGAATTAGAATTTTTGTCCATCAATGTCACTGGTAATCATGTTTGGCTTCTTAGCCGTAGTAGTTGTTGGGACCTCCTGAAAAGAATTGAAAATTAGGCGCTCAAAAATTGCATCATATTCTTAGGTATTTGTAAGAGCAAATGAAAGTAACTTGTTTGCTGTCAATTTTAATATATAGCATTCATCACTGCTTAAATACTTAGCGAAAGAAAGAGAGTGAGAGCAAACATTTTTAAAGAGATGATGCCGTTCAATGCTTTCGTGTCGATTAAAATTTAATGCTTACCCCAGCCATAGTAACCGCGGTTCCAGCCTCCATATCCACGGCCGTAACCGCGCCTGTAGCCACCGTTACCACGGCCATATCCGGGATATCCGCCAGGATATCTTCCATATCCGTATGGCTGACCGAAGAGCAGACCGCTAAGCAGGCCTTGTCGCTTCTCTCTGAAAATCAGCAGAATGAATTTTTTAGCAGTTTCGTGTAATGATAACAAAAGTAACGACAATTTGCTTGAGTTGGGTTAGATTTTTAGACAGATAAGCTCAAAGTTCCACATATTATGAACTTATTCTTTAAAACTTCTTTAAGAGAAAGAAACATTATCTAAGATTCCTTGTAACGTTATCATGTCTTCTCGTGCTCAATATTACAGCATGCGGTGTGACACGCAGTAGTCTATTATCTTTAACAAAGTGAATTCAAGTTGCAAACATTTTCTTCGCTATCTTACATTCGACTCTATATTAGTGAATAACAATTCGTTTTATTAATAAGAGAGAAATAATATAGATACCTTGTGTGCTCAGAACTATCATCAACAGCTGCAGACGCGACAATGCCGACGATGACCAGCAAAAGGAGAACAGTGGAAAGCTTTGGAAGGGCCATTTCTTACACAACTTGAAGAGAACTTCTCAGACACTGTTGAATTGCAAGGAGTCGAAGTGAGAACGGTGGTTGAATTTTTTCAGAGGACGATCGGAATTTATACTCATTTCAATCACCCTCGTAAAGGAAATCAACTTACGTCGAGTGACGTTGCAAACCGGTTGGGCAAAACTGTTCTTCGAGACGAGTAATTGATAAACATGTGATCGCAGATCACGTAAGACAATTATATTGATGTCATTATTTTTCCGTTCGCATATATATCTCCTTAGGCAGTTTTCGGTAGGGCAATAATTCGTTCCTCGGGGCAGTCCATGTTTATTTATCAACAACTTTGGCGAAAAAGAAAATTTTGTATTCATGTGTGTCAGCGAATCAGTTTTCACGTGCATGCGAGCACAGTTATGGCAGAGTCTGTTCGTGCACTTTAGTGTTCTTGTTTTTTGAAACTGTATCGGATTACAGTGTCAAGTAATTACTGTTGATCTCTCTTCTGCTATTTCTGAATTAAACAGTGGCTGTTGACGACTGTTTAAATAATCACCTATGGTGAGCTTCATGTAAACATGATAAATAATCAGAAACTTTTTCAAAGATTTATTCAAGGCTAGACCATGTTGGTTATTAATCTTGGTCACTAATAACAAAAAGTTCTTGTTAAAACATAACCTTAAAAGTAACTGTTATAACATCATTATTAATTAATTTACAATCTGCAAAATCAACGTCAATATCACAACACTAAAATTATGAACGTGCGACAAACAGCATTGTGTTATTATCGGAGACAGCGTCAACTTTGTAAAGTCACCGTCCTTCAATCATCAAAGAAAATAAAATTGAAGTAAGTCTCGTTCTGTCACAAACTTTTTTAAATGCTAATCGATATGGACGGGTGAGTTTCAAAGTAGTAATAGCATTAAATAACGGAACCAACGGATATAAGGATATTGTCAAACGCGCAACAGCCACCGAAACTATTTCTGAATTAATTATAAAAACTACTGTAATTAGAAATGCTGGTGATGTGCAAAGAAGTGGAATAAAAGTGACCCATTTCGTCAAAAGTAGAACATTTTTTGTTTCTCGGACAGTTTTTTTTGCTTCACCAGACAGCGATAGCTGAACAGATTTTGTTTTGACCCATGAAGACACCCTTCTGTAGAACATAAATAAAGGAAAAATGGAGAGAGAATAAAAGCCAAGCATTCCGCAGTAATAGTAAACACGAATAGAGACACTATTTGTTGACTTTCTAACTGTTGCACATATACCAACTGAGTGCAGACCCATCGTGTCGAGTATTGCAAACGGTAGCTGATAACTAATTTCAAACAGCCAAAGTAGCAGAATCATGCAATGAATCCCTTTCCTAGAGAAGGCTCCAAACATATTTCGGGCCAGCGTCTCCTGTTGTCGGCAGACAACCGCATACCGGTTAAGGGCTAAGAAAAGGGGGATAAAAGTGTCCAGAAGGGCAAAAACACTGATACCAAATCCGCTTATTTTGCACAGCGTTTCGTTGAAGGTCAAAGCATATGGCAAGTGAAGAGAAAGACTAAATATTAAGAGCGCATCGGACAGTGCTAAACTTCCAATAAACAAATTGGAAGGGACAGCTCGTATTTGCTGCACTTTCACAGTTGCGATGATGATAAAAATATTGAGAGGAATGGCAAAAATACCTACAATAGCAAACCAAATACCGGTGAAAAGAGCTGATGTCGGATCAGGGTCGACATAGTGTGGATCTGCTGATGAATTATTCATTTTTAGTTCAATGAAATGAGCAGCTTATTAGATCTTGATGACAAGCAGATCTTCACTGTTTAATCTGAAGAGGCAGCACGTACTTGATAAGTAGAGGGAATGGCGAATCAGGTTAGACTTACCAGCGGTGAATTCGTGAGGGTGGCCGCTTCGGCTGTTTCGGCGAAGTTTGAACAACTGATCTCCTGCACACCATCCAACTAAATCCACTGCACTTTTAAAAATATGTGAGTCGAATTTATTGCTCTACGTTACATACATTTGGGCAGTACTTGGAGATAATTCTGGAAAAGTTCCCTAAAACAATGCCATGAAAACGTCGATAGTCTATTGTTCGCGTCGCTAAGGATTCTGCTAAGTTTCACAAAACGAGGAACTCGGGTAAAATATTATATATAACGTACACAAACGACCAAAAAGCAGGTCAGAAAGTAACAGTAATATCTTATGAAGCAGACGTGGTAGCAACGGCAACTAAGGATAATAGTGTCCTGGCAACCAATTAATCATTGTAGTATTAATTTGTAGTGTACGCGTCATAGGTTGTATTAATCCGAATTACTTTAGCGTTTCGCGAGCTGAAATCAAAGAAATTTGCTCTTTGATTTCATAAAGACTTTGTTTCAGGGACTATCTTTGTAACTAAAAACTAGTTTTGTTCACTTTTGTCGTAGTTACAGTTTCTAAACTGCCTTTTAAGTCGCTGACTTGCCATTACCATTCGATGCTCTAGCGAGTACGACGTCAAAATTACAGCACAGACTCAAGGGCAAATAGCGAATGCTGCAATTATCGCAACTAGCAGAAAGATGTGTGAAATCTTTGACCGATGCTGTCTAATCAGTGATATGTGAGAATAATTGAAACAAACGCTTCTGCACATGCAATCATGCATCAGTCATCGATTGATTTTTAAGGTTTCATAATCAAAAATATGAAAAATAAATCACCAGGCGTTAATGCGTTAGTTTGAATGCGTCTAATTTTAATTATAAATTGTTCAAAGATTTTTCAATAAGCGACCATCTTGCAAATTCTTCTGTAGCAGTTAACTCTTTCATTTACATTTTTATCACATTCTTTCGATAAAAGGATCAAAATGCAACCATGTGAGCAGTAAATATGAGTGCAATATTAATTACTGTACAATGTGCAAAGTCAACATATTTACCAGAACATTAAGATTTATGATCGCGCGACAAACATAGCTGTGTTATTATCGGACACTATGTCAACTTTGTAAAGCCAGCGGCCATCAATCATTAAAGAAAACAAAACAGAAGCAAGTCTCGTTCTGTCACAAAGATTTTTCAGTGCCAATCTGTACGGACGAATGAATTTTAAAGTAATAAAAGCGTTAAATAATGGAATCAACGGGTAAAAGGACATAGTCAAACGCGCTACACCTACCGACACTATTTCAGAATTAAATTCAAAGAGTACCGCGACGAGCAATGCTGGTGAACCAAAAATGAAAGGAATAAAAGTGACCCATTTCGTCAGCAGTAGAACATTTTTTGTTTCTCGGACAGTTTGTTTGGCTTCACTAGACAGCGAAAGCTGAACAGACATTGTTTTGACCCATGACGACACCCTAGTATAGAATATAAATAACGGAAAATAGGAGAGACTGTATACACCAAGCATGCCACAGTAATAGTAAACACGAATAAAGACATTATTTTTCGACTTTTTTATTGACGCGCATAAACCAATTGAGTGCAGACCCATCGTATCGAGTATTGCAAACGGTAGCTGATAACTAATTTCAAATGTCCAAAGTAGCAGAATCATGCAATGAATCCCTTTCCTAGAGAAGGCTCCAAACATATTTCGGGCCAGCGTCTCCTGTTGTCGGCAGACAACCGCATACCGATTTAGGGCTAAGAATGGTGGGATCAAAATGCTTAGAAAGAGAAATGTACTATCACCAAACCCGATTATTTTGCACAGCGTTTCGTTGAAGGTCAAAGCATATGGTAAGTGAAGAGAAAGACAAAATGTGAAGAATGCATCAGATAGTGCCAAACTTCCAATAAACATATTGGAAGGAACGGCTCGAATTTTTTTTACTTTTACAGTAGCGACGACGATGAAAATGTTGAGTGGAATGCCAAAAATACTGACAATGACGCACCAAATACTGACGAATAGCGCTGATGTCGGATCAGGATCGATATATTCCGCTTCGATTGTTGAATTTTTCATTTTTGTTATTTAATAAAATGAGCGGTATAATATTAAGTCTGATCTTGATGATAAGCAGATTGCTACTCAGTGATTTACAGAGAAAGAACGAGCTCGATAAGAAAAAAGAAAAAGGAAATATTCTTGACCGTCAGCAGTGATGAGGTAAGGGAACTGTCACTTCAATTTCGGTGAATATGTTTTAGCAGGTGAACTCTTCGATTACCTTTAAGCACATCTGCTTTACCTTTAGAAGTACGTTTCCGTAGGCTGCAAAAGCAATCAACTGAGTGCTGGAGATAGATGCAAAAGCGACTTAAGAAAGCGCTTTTTACCCTAACGCCATGAGATGGCTCATCAAAGCCAAAGATCAACTGTCTGGCGACCCATTAAGGCTAAACATCAATTATGATGGAACACAGTTGATGGAGACAATTAAATAACCGATAGGATTCTGCTTGAGGCGAGCCATCGACGAACTCAAGAAGGAACTCGCTTATTAGTGTTTAGTGAGAGGTGGCTGCGCTCACTAGAATCGTCTCGATCATAATATTCCGTATCAACGTGGCTGCTATATATGTTAACAAGCAAATAAGGAGCTTTTATGAAAGAGAAGAGAAACTGACAATAAGACCAGAATAGATCGCATTTATCATTCAATATCAAATATTTTTGCGCAGTACCTGAAAATCATATTGCGGAAGTTTCTTTAAAAAATGACATCACATGAATGTGTCAATAAATAGACTATTTTTCACTTCTTTATGCATAAAACAAGTATTTGCCTAATGAGAATCAAATCAACATATATACTTTAACTATTAACATCAGCATGGTAAGAAAAGAACACGAAGAAGGAAGTAAGAAATAAGATAAACAGGCTACTATTTTTAGAGTACGGTAAGCCGCTCAGCCGAAGCGCGTAAATCTACTTTATGGGTCTGTGCGTCCGTCTCCCCTCTGTGCCTTGAGCAACTGCCTATGACATTTTGTGAGCAAAATCAATGATAACTATAATAAAAGATCAACGAACGGACGTTGAAAGCTTATTTAAAGAGTGGCAACAAGGATCTGCTATTTGTTATTACTTTGTAACATTAGTTGGGGTCTTTGGTTGGTGTCTCGACGGCGAGCGGTCGGCTCTCTCGCCGCTCTCTCGCTTGCTCGATAACCCAAACAAATCCCCGCTCCAACACGCTGTTGCGGGCGTGGAGCGTAGCAAATTCGAATCTCATGTTCCATCCCCTGTACGTCCATATGCCCATTGCCTGATCAATTGCCGCTCGCCGACGTCCAACACCCGTCCTCGGCAATGTTGGGTTCAACGGCGTCAACATGCGGAGTGTCTGCGTGATCTACATCTACCGGAGAAGAGGCGCCTAAGTGGAGAATAACCTAATTCTCAATGAAGCTGGAATAGATCTCGATCCATGAAGCAGGTGGCGTGGATGTGTGGAGTTGTGCCTGCGATGCTGCCCGAAGTCAAGGTGAAGAAATTCCCAAGAGCGATCCGACAGTAATAGTATACTTGAAGTTACTGCTGTTTTGATTCGTGTCCTCTCGCAATAAGTCGGGAGAGTTCGGGCGACGTGTAGAAATTCACGTCAGCGATCCAGACAGTATTCCGCTGTTCCTCAGCATGTTATTGTCGCACGATTTGCGCGGTCGATTGGGCGGCCGATTGCCGGCCTGCTCATCCCTCTCCCGCAGTATGCTATGAAACGTTCTTTCGCTCATAGTACGCTGCTGGAGAGCGCCGCCCCGCTCGCTATTGCTCGATTTCACTCTATTCACTGATGATTGAAGATGGCGCCTGTAACCTACTTGTCGATCACTGCTACAATCTGTTTGTTCTGTTGTCGTTATGGGCCTGCCTGCGTCGTCATCGGTCGTGGTACGGGTTGGCGTGTGGGTCAGTTTGTGTCAGCTCTCCCGCAGCTCTCTCGCGCGCTTGATAACCCAAACAAAATTCCCCGCTCCAACACGTCGTTGCGGACGCGGAGCGTAGCTACTCAAAATGGGTTTTTTGGTTGGTAATCGGCGACGAGCGGGCGGTGGCTGTTGCTGGCTCACGATCACTACATTCCTATTTGGCTTCACTGTCTATCCGCGACGACTGCTGGCGGCTGGCGAGCGGTGATTCATTTGGGCGGCTGTGACGTTTAGGGGAAACATGAGTTTCTCGCCCGTTCGAAATGAACTGAATAAGCGAATAAATCAACCAACCAACCAACATTAGGTGGATATTTGCAAAGAAATAATGCTGCCGTATTTTAACTTATGACGGAAGAAAGCGAGATGATGTAACGAGAAATTACGCTGGCGTGAAACAGCGACTCGGATTCACACTCGAATTTAATTTGTTGAGATTTCAGAAGACAAGCTCGGCCGCAACAGTCAGTATTACACTTAACTCACTACCCAGGATCCATGAATATGTGAGACAATTTAACCAATTAAATTAATGTTTGCAATAACTCTATCCTGATTGACACCATTTAAAACATTTTCAGGTCAATTTGTGTTGAGTTTGTGAAGCTAATTAGAGTCTTTGTCTGTCAAATAAAATTTTAAATTTATCTTCAGAGTGAATTAGTGTTTTTCTGTGATTGAATATGCTTTCACTTTCTCCGTTTCACCTGCAGTATATGCAGCTGTTCAAGGTCAAATTCACCAAGTTTGGCGTAATTAGGAACTCATGTAAAATATGATAGTTGACCGATACGAATGATCAATTAACAGGCCACAAAGTTGCGGCATGAATTAGGAAGCAGAAGACGTAGCAACGGCAACTAAGGAAGATAGTAACTTGGTAACAATTTCATCCGTATAAATCATATGGTGGGTGTCGCATGTCGTAGGGCGTATTAATCCGCATTACTTCAGCTTGTTGCAAGCTTGATAAAGAGAATTTCACTCTTCGGTTTCATATGGACTTTGCTTTAGAGACGCTCTTTGCAATATGCAGAGGTTTTTGTTCACAGTTATCGTGGTCGGAATTTCAGTATGTAGGTTGTTTTCGAGGCACCATGTACTAAATGAAAGAAAATAAAGAAACAAGTAACAACAGCTAAAATTTTTGTAGATTTCTGGACAGACCATTTTTTGGAGATTGAGAACTGTGTGTGCGGATTCTTGTATTTGTCAAGTATTCATAAGCTGATAAATACTCATTATATGTACAAAGTGAATATTTACAATGTACAGCACGAAACAACAACATAGAATTTTCTAAAGAAACTATGCAATATTGCAAATTAAGAAAGTTCGAGTAAGATTTCTTGTCCTTGAGTGTAGATTATAAACATACTTGGCTTCTTAACCGTAGTAGTTGCTGGGACCTCCTGAAAGGAATTGAAATTTAGGCGCTCAAAAATTGCGTAATAATCTTTGATATTTGTAAATGAGAATGAAAGTAACAATTTGCTGTCAATTTTTAATATTTCACATTCATCGCTACTAAAACATAAGCGAAAGAAAGAGAGTGAAAGCAAAAACGTTTAGCGAGATAATTTCATCCAATGCTTTCGTATCGATTAAAATTTAATGCTTACCCCAGCCATAGTAACCGCGGTTCCAGCCGCCATATCCACGGCCGTAACCGCGACGGTACCCGCCGTAACCACGGCCATATCCGGGATATCCGCCAGGATATCTTCCATATCCGTATGGCTGACCGAAGAGCAGACCGCTAAGCAGGCCTTGTCGCTTCTCTCTGAAAATCAGCAAAATGAATTTTTTAGCAATTTCGTGTAATAATAACAAAAGTAAAGCTAATTTGCTTGAGTTGGATTAGATTTTTAGACAGATAAGCTCAAAGTTCCACGTATTATGAACATATTCTTTAAAACTTTTTTAAGAGAAAGAAATATAATCTAAGATTCCTTGTCGCGTTATCTTGTACTCTCGCGCTCAATATTGCAGTATGCGGTGTGACACGCAGTAGTCTATTATCTTAAGCAAAGTGGATACAAGTTGCAAATATTTTCTTCGCTATCTTTCATCCGACTTTATATTAGTGAGTAACAATTCTTTTTATTAATAAGAGAGAAATAATATAGATACCTTGTAAGCTCAGAGCTGTCATGAACAGCTGCAGATGCGACAATGCCGACGATGACCAGCAAAAGGAAAACAGTGGAAAGCTTTGGGAGGGCCATTTCTTACAGAACTTGAAGGGACCTTCTCAGACACTGTTGAATTGCAAGGAGCCGAAGTGAGAACGGTGGTTGAATTCTCTCCGAGGACGATCAGAATTTATACTCATTTCGAGTGGGTGTCCGAGAGGACATCAACTTACGTCGAGTGACGTTGTAAACCGGTTGGGCAAAATTGTTCTGCAGGTCGAGCAGTTGAAAAAATGCATGATCGCAGATCAGAGGCGACAATTCTGAAGGTGTCATCACGTTTCCATTTGCAAAATCATCTTCTAGGGCCGCTATCACGAGAGCGCTGACTTGCTCCTCGGGGGAAGTCCATGTTTAGGTGTAAACAACCTTGACGAAAAAGATAAGTTTGAATTCTTGTTAGTCAGCAACCTTGCCCTTTACAACCATATCGGCACAATATAAGTCAGTGAACGTTGATATCGAATTGCTATTTCTGTATTAATTAGTTGTCAACTATTTAAGTCTATTGACAAATATTCTTTTTCAGGTGATTTGTTTTCACATAACAATGTCTGATTATGGCAATAAATTGTTGTGGTAAACAGTACGCGACTAAAGTTTCTTCAAAGTTCAAAACATTGATTCGCCGAATTTGATCTCTCGTCTCACGGCCATGAACTGTGATTGGAGCGTTCTGGCAGTGGGATAATCGATTGTCTTTTTACAACTGACACGATTGAGAAGAATGCGCAGTAATGCCGGCAGGCAGACGGATCGATGCACATAAACAGGAAACGGACAAATCTGTTTCGCAGAGGAATTGCATTCGTTCTGCCATCACCCTAAAATATCTTCCGGTATCAACTCATCTCCGTATTCAGAATGAAAAGTAACTTGGGCTAAATCTCAAGCCTAAGCCAGACACGGAAATGGTTTTCAGCTATGTCCTAAAGATTCTTTACTATCCAAATGGGAACCCTTTTTTGCAAAAGGTCGAATAAACTATTTTTTCAACAATACTTAAATTTATTAGTTATTATTAAACATGCGCATATGCAAAAGCGCTCGAAGTCAAAAGGTATGGCACTCCCATAGGAATACATGCTCGAATATCCGAAAAATGTCTGGTCTGAGTTCATAAAAAAGCATGAATCAGCATCGGTTGATGGATAGTATCAGAGGAGTGTTCACCTAAACTTCACTCCCTTCATTCACAGAAGAATAGCAATATTTACGTTACTGAAAATGATATTTTCTGCAAAAATAATAAACACAGTTACAAACAGCATAACTAATTAATAGAGGCAGGTCTTCGCTTTCGTCAAGCGCTAAATCATAACATCACAATTCACGCAGTCATTCGTCGGATTACTTGAGCTCTGCGCCACTGAAGCGCGATATTCAGCAGCGAAGTTTGATGAAACACTACTCTATGAACATCCTCATTAGCTCTCAAAAGGGATTTCTCGTTGTCTTGGTCGAATTTTCTCCTATACGAAGTGAGATTTTAAAGAGACCTATTCTAAAAATTAATGACAAAGAGCATGCTTGTAACTCTGTATCATCGAAATTTTCCGTCTGCAAAATTGCACGAGCAACGGCGCAGCAACTGACAGACGTACAAAGGAGCAATCGGTCATTTAAAATTGGCTGTCGCGAAGTATGCGATTGTTCTTTGCTTGAAAAGCATGCGATTCATTCTTTCTTGTCTAGACCTGTTTTTACGTGCTGATTCAACCGTTGAGTAAGGCTTGCAGTTAGGCTTGCTATTCGATCTTATACCATGTAGCCAGCCAGTTGGGCTGCGGTCCTATCTCTACTCTCTTTATAAGTAAAATCATTTCTTCAGAATTTCGTGGAGTAGTGGCAGTGTTCGTTCGCAACATTGGCGCTTTGCGCAGAAAAAATGTGTTAACAAAAATAGACAGAATAGTAAAACTGAAAAGAACTATACGGCCTCCAGTGTTCCTTGCCGACACTTGGACTTTTAGGCGAAAATCGCAATTATTTAAATTGTTTTGCTTGTTGAGTAGAAAATATGAAATTTTCCTTAATTATACTTTATACCTTTAGTTATTACCGTATTCAACAGATAAGCTAAGGGGAACAGACAATGATCAAGGGGTAGCCGATGCCGATTAATGATCGCGCAATTACTGTGCGATATTTAAAGGAATGCTTTATTGTCTTAAATTAAAATAGGGACACAATGAGCGATGCTTGAATAACTCTGATAAATCTCGACATTATGAATAAGATTTAAATGACAAACTTATTTTCGACTATATTTAATTGTTATACAGATGTTTTAATCAATAGTAGTGGTCGTGGTACACATTTCTGTTTACTTGATTCATTGGTTTAGGATTTTATCAAGTCATTTTTATCCCAAGCTAGGTTAGATTATCTCCACTCTGATGAGGGGCTCATCTTTCGATGTGAAATTGTCGCCAACTTTACTTCTCACGTCAATTTGATTAGCTTTTCACGTTCTAAAATCTGAGCTTATTCAATTAATTGACTGGTGCAAAACAAAATACACTTTTAATAGCCTGATATCGTATTCGGCTGAAAAAATCATATTATGTACTCGGTTTGAGTAGGACAGTTAAGTGCAGACAGGACAGGACCATGCCAGCTATGTTTGTCAGACGCTGTATATGAGCAGTATTTGCCATTCCTATCTATTCTGCTATCAGTTGGGCCACCGAGACCTGTTGAGCACAAACGCTGGCCGTATGTACTGCACAAACAGTCGAACGACAGCGATGTATTCGTCGGCTTGACGCGAAGCCATCGCAGTCGACTCTGTTCCTAACAAGCGTGGTTGTCTTCCTTAATTTTAATAAGATTTCCTTTCGCCCAATCTCCAGCAAAACAGATATCCAAATGAAGGAAGGTACCGACGGAGGCGACAGTAACCAATTGCCAACAACAGTTATGGTAAGTTTGAATACGCGCTAAGAGACATGAGAACTAATTTGCGCCGGCGCGAAAAAGGGGAGCATTAAATATACGCCAGGGTACGCTTTTTGGTGCCTTATTAGTTAAGCAAGTAAATTGTGATTGCATGACTGGAAGGAGGTCATTACAATGCATTGATTTTAGTAGATAATGGTTATTTAATGAAAGAAATTCTTCCTCCTATTGCCAAATGTCAAAAATTATAGGCCTGGCAACGTGTTTAATGCTACTACTTTCTCGCGGCGGTAGCGCTTACGTTATCGTTCCAAAATATGCCTTTGATTTCTGCGTGTTGTTCGATGCAATGATGTTGATATACACCTTGAGATCTGTAGGATCAAAACAGATCCGCTGATGTCAGCATATAACTTACTGAGCATTAGAAAACATGCCCTGATGCATTTTACTTGTTAAAGTGCTTTATGGCATAATAAACAGCTGTTGCTTATTTATTTCAGTCGACATCCTTGAACGAATGATCTTATATTGAAGTAGAGAGATTGGTGGGACATGTCTCGTCGGCCACTATCAAAGTGAAAGATTCGATTCACAATCGT
Organism: Plectus sambesii; assembly: GCA_002796945.1. Lineage (NCBI taxonomy): Eukaryota > Metazoa > Nematoda > Chromadorea > Plectida > Plectidae > Plectus > Plectus sambesii. The sequence continues at coordinate 20,429 of NIUQ01000118.1, read as the reverse complement.
CTACCTCCAGTTCAGAGCGCCTCTCGTCAACTTTGGTAAGCACACAATATAAAGAGACATCATTTCTTTTTTTCTATGTCACAACGTTTCAAATGGTGTGCGGCATGCAATGATAAATATTTTACTGAATGATAAAATAGTTTTACTGCTGTACCCAAGTCTGTACGGGATCGATAGGTCCATCAAAACGGTTTATAAATAGAAAGAGAAAACATACGCCACGATACCGTACGTTGACTTGGTGTGCGTGCTTTGGCCTATCTTGGCTGTATCGACTCCATACCCTCCGACCACGCCCTCCCTAAACAGCTTTCATATCGATAACAAGTGCATGCGCAGCTCAGAACAAAAAAATAATAGTATCGCAGTTCGAACAATCACTCGTCCACACTGATGCTGTTCCTACTGTTCTACGTGAGTATGAGCCTAATTTATCATACGGCAGTTGCAACAATAGCAATGATGGTAAACAGTTCTGAAATCTGACTGGTCAAATATTCGACCCGCTGAATGCAACCATTAATGCTGAGCTATTTAGCGACTGAAATACATTAAATTTGATGAATTATCGTAACAATAAAGTAATCATTCAAACATAGTACGCCTTTCAGAGGTTCGATGAAAACATTAAATGGAGAGGAGAAAAATGTGGTCACCACAGATCAATGAAATGTGACAGAAGCCAGCGACGAATGGAATGGATAACATGCGAATAATCGGAAATTATCACGATATCTCAAAACGCCACAAGTCTCTCTAGCCACTGAAGTGAGCAAACAAGGTTTTTGAGCAGAAGTAAAAACTTTTACAGTTATGCTATAGAGTTCATATTTGAAATTATGTGTTTCAGGTATTTTCAAGGTTCAATTATAACGCTACACAAGAGATGGTTGTCGAGTGCTCACTGATCAACAAAAGACCGACTGCGATATCAGATGTCGATTTATATGAAGAGCTCTCCTGTCCAACTTGTTCTTGAAATACTCAGTGCATTGCAAAAAATATGAAGTTTTGTACTTTGCAAGTCTTGCCGAAGCACGTGACATAGTTTGTTTTTAAAAAATTGGATAAATTGAATAGTTTTTGCAAGATGCTTTGGTATTTCGTGCTTATCATAGTAGTGAACTTTAAGATTTTCTATCAATAGTATTATAGCATTTTACCGCTTGAATTTTGCATAACATCTTGCAATGTCTTGAACCTTCAGCTTTGAAATGACATGCAAGAACCAGTTTGCCTTAAGGATTCAATAAACAACTTTCACTCGCCCATGTAAAATATGTACAAAGTTCCGGTTGACGAAACCAACAACTGATCTCTGAGCTGCAAATGTTCACCGATCATACTGCGCCGCCAGGGATGCGCCCAGTTTAAGGGCAGAGTTGCATCAGAATATGAAGGAATTCCTCCCTTCCTTTCCCTCAGGATAGAACAGGCCTTGATATCATTATGGCTGAACGTGTTTTTAATCGCCACGCTTAAAGTGTAGTTGAGTGCATACTGGACACTTATATTCCAAGATAATTATGCAGAAAGTGATTGAAATGAGTCCGCCCTGCATTGGGCGATTTTCCGTTGCATAATTAAGGGCGGAATTTCATTAATTTTGGGAATTATGTCTTGATCTTTGCAAGAAGCGGTGCAGAACGACGCAAATTCTTTAGTTTTTGCACTATTTTATTTGATTTTGATGTTTTTTGCAAGATTAAATTACCAAGATGTTGTCACTTTGGGCGAAAAACTGTATTATAATTGTAATTAAAGTTGTGCGAAAGCCAATCTATCACCTTAAAACAATTTTATCCTCAGTAAGCAATGCGAGATTGATCGATTATCACGTATAGTATGCATGGCATTCAATATAGTAGAACCCAGATACATGAGAATCTCTATAATTTTCCGCCTTCTTAAGTTGTAACACTTGACAAACTCGACTACAAAGAGTATATTTCAGCTTTCCCCGCATTCTCTTATATCTTATTCATATCTTACACCAGAATATTCTTGTTACGGGGTGCGGTTCGGTGTGGGGGAACACGCACAAGCTAGGGGTTTATTCCTAGGCAATAACGGAGTGTGCCGTCGGGGGACGGCACCAACAGGCAAAGCACAGTACAGCGAGGAGAGAGAGCGGGAGCGAGCGAGAGCAGACAAAAGGAACAATACAAGTGTGACCGCGCACAATGCAAATGAGGACATTATATGGGCGCTGTAGCCGACAGTGACGTCATACGACTGTCGACTACAGCGCCACCCCGCGACAATTCTATAATGTTTGAGTTGAATGCAAATTGAGTTGTTCCACGTAATAAACGGTAACAACAATGGATCTTCCGCACGCTCGCAATTCGTCGATGGATAGAAACTCACTGGAGCGCAAGCATATGAGATTACTGAATGAAGGTCCGGGCCGCGCAGATGGTTCTGCTCGAACTAGTTTTAACGCGACCGTGACCATCGTTAAATCCCTATTATTTGCTGATGCCGCAAGTCCGCCTATCATTTCCATTCCCTTGCTGTCATATTTTCAATGCAACATATGTTTCCTATAACATCCATTTGATATTTCCTTTGGAATACTTAAACTTTGTGAGCTGAGAACGTAGCCATTATAATCAAGATTTCTCTGCGAGAAAGAAGAAATCTGAAAACTGAATGAGGCAAAGTGCTTCGAAAGACGATATCGCTTCTATCTATCAATTTATGCACAGAAAAATTAAGTTATGATCATTATTCTTGGTAAAAACGATTTTTTCGCATTGAAAAACGAGCCCATCTTTGCCAGCTGCGGCGCCTGACTCGTTTTATTTTCCCTCGCGAAGAAATATTGATGATAATTGTTACATTGCTTAAAGTGAGCGTATGGTTTTATTGTGAGTATAGAAGTAGCTGAGGGGAACCTACTGCCACCTAACAAATGCAGAATAATTAAAAACACATGTAAACAGATTTTAGATGTAGTCGTCTGGGGAGAAGGATACGCCCTTTTGAGCCAAGACTTCAATTTTAATCACTAACGACCTCTCGCCGTCAACCCGTGTCCATGTCTGCAGTTGTATGTGGCAAACTTTAAAAGAATTTGTTTGTTTCAGTGGTGTGCGCGAGTAGATGTCCTAATTTTTGCACAATAGAAGAAGACGGTGAGCTCTTCAGAGCAGTTAATCGCGACCTTGAAAAAAAACGAGTTTGAAACGAGTTTGCTCGAGAATGTTAAATAAAGAACTTTTCCCTCATCCATCCCTTCTTCTGCACGCATTTGAAGTTGACATACCAATTACTGATCTTTCACATTGCATAGGTTATCCAATCAGGCAGCGTTTTTTAGGATAAGTTCCGCATATCTGAATTTACAGCTTTGAGAGCTCTATGACTATGCTAATTAAGGACAGCTTACAGGACTTTCAAAGGTCAGTTATGATACTGCGCGTTGTTCGGTTCAGAAATGGTTTCATAATCATGATTAACGTCAATTATCTCCCAAATAGTATTAATTGTACCCCCGTACTCCTCTCGCAGGACACGCAAGGTTATCAAAGGGATCGCAACGCCCCACAATGCAAAATATGCGAAGGAGAGTGGCGTGATAATTATCAGTAATTGAATAATGATATCATCTTGCGCGCGCGCTACCGAAGATCAATGATAGGCCGGTTATACGCAGCGAGGAAGACGTCTTATTCCAGTTGGAGTAATGAAAAAATATCGCTTGATTGGTCAGGCCACTTTTAGCATACCTCTGTAGAATCCAGTTTTCGATCATCAGTGTATTTAACTAGTCCATGACTGTTGAACTCGATGCATGGCGGAGTAGTGCTGTGCGACCTTGTGGCCTTGTGCGGTTCGCAATTATCAAACGGTTCTTCAGTGATACATAATTGAAAGCTTCTTCTTTTCTTTGATAACGTTGATCATTATGGTATAAACAAGTGCCTAATATAAGTATGAAATATTTATCCTCACTACCGTATTTCTTCTAATAATCGCCCCCCTCTGGCCTAGGTTGAAAAAATAATCGCCCAGCGCGATTATTGGAAGAAATACGGTATATAAATATACACAGTTGAACGCTTGATTAGAGCAAGATGCTATATTTTGTATGGCAAAATACAGTAAATACTAAATTGCACCATTGGTGTTAGCCACTTGTGTTCTTTTGCGTGGGCGGATAAATATTTTTGTACTGGTGTTAGGTGCTAGTATCGCTTGATCATGTTTTTTAACATACCGTAACCTCGACGCTCGGATACAAATTGATGTACCATCGTCTGCAAGTCAAGTTGCGGAAATGAATGATGATAGTTGAGCAGCGGCAGTTAAATTAGAACAAAGAAGTTAAGATGACAGCTAGCAAATTTTTAAATTAAGTTTAAAAGGTAAAGATATACTTAGAAACAGTCATTTTGCTTGCAACCGAGACTTACGCGCACTCAAAATTATTTCAGTGCTCAACTTGCACGGTATCCTGCTGTTCTTTTACATACGCAGCATTAACGCTTCAAGTTTCTTAAAACGCTCATATCCACCGTCAATATTTTTCATTTTGAACCGTTCATAGCTTGCGTAAAGTTAGTGTTTGAAAAACGCGGTTAGCACGTTTCCCGCAACGACAGTGCCGGAATCGTGCAGTATTGCGCGTGAATGAAACGAAATGTTCAACAATATGATCAAACTGCTCTCAAAAACTGTTCTGTATTGCAGGATACGGGAAGTTCTTTCGGAGAAAAGAACTAGCCATGACTCACGTTGTGGTACCATCTGACCAGATTGTTGGGGAAGGCGTTTTATCACAGAATGAGAAACCGACATTCAAAGAGCGACTAAAAAGATTCGGCAAAAAATACTTCCTCGAAGGTATTTCTAAAGTCTATCCCATTTCGATTACTGAGTGAGACTATACACTAGACGTGTAGTACGATTGTAAGGCTTCAAGGGCACTGGGGGAGGGCGGAGATCTATCTCGAGAAAAAAATTGCGGCGGATAGAAGCACATTTTTCAAGTTAACTTATGGGAAGCTGAATTTCTCTCCTCGGCTACTATTGAACTATGCTATGCGTAATTGTTTAAATTGGTTTGAAATATCAAATGAGAATCTGTGCTCTTGTCGCAGAGATATGCGCCACTCTTGCAGTGATCAAAGTTCGTCCTCTCCGGGAAGCCTACGTCTTTGTTCTCCATTAGTCTTTACGACTTTGATATTTCTCATATTTGCTAAATATTTACAGCTCTTCTTTTCATCTTTACCGTATTAAAATTGTATCAATTACGTCTATATGGCAGTAACGATTCAGTTCTAATATCTGATGTCCTGTCTCTTAACAGGTCAAAAGTTCACCAATGAAGACGCGCGAACACCTGTGATTCCGCCGGGTGCGAGCTCTCTTCAACGATTCGCGTTGGAGCACCGCAAACAGCTGGCTTTTATAATCCCTCCTGTGTTTATGTGGACATGGTGGTGGACATACGCCATCGGCAACAACATCTTCCATCTTTACGCTACCCGCTACTCCATGCCCATTACTATGTTCTTCGGTGCTTTCATCGGGGGTAAGTTTTTTTGATTATAAATTCACATTACTGCATGTTTATAGTTGTAATAACTTGATTAGTAACTGAGAGCCGAAGGAAAACCGTAGCACACTTATTAGCAGCAACCAATTTGAGCACGTTCGCACTATGAACGGGTATCGCTACAGGATCAAAATTAAATTTTCTCGGTACTAAGAAATTGCGACGATAACAATACTTTTAGAGGTGTTTCTGTAATAGTAAAAAATTTAAGACAATGTAACACGACTATTGTTAAATAATTCTCTTTTAACACTGTAACAATAACATAACAGAGCTTTTATGCTTGATTCAGCATTATACAGGATTGAAAAGAATATGAAGACTTGTAAACTACTTGATTTTAACAAAAACTATATGAGATAGGGCCATCTGTAGGGTGAAAATGAAGAGGGGTTTATCTTTAAAGTCATGTCTATTTCAGATTCCAGATAGGTTTAAGCATGAATACATTATACCGTAACGTATGCTGTCATTGTGCAGTATTATCCTAAAGTGTTTGTGTTCTCTTCTCTCATTATCTAGGATCTCTCCAAATATTAAGTTAAGTTAGCTCGATATCTTTCTCCTCGTTCCCACATTCTAACGACAGAATAGTTTCCTAAACTTTTAAAAGTAAATAATTTCAGGAATGACATGCGAAGGAGGTGGCGCGGTCGCATTTCCTGTTATGACCCTCTTCCTGCGTATTAATCCAACGATTGCGAGAGACTTTGCACTTATGATTCAATCATGTGGTAAGTGAAACATCTTAATATGTTCTTGTCTTTTGCAGGGTTCCTTTTCTAACTTTTATTCCGTTATATCTCAGTAATCACTCAAGGGCCATATGCAACTCACTTACACATCCCCTTTTTAGGGTAAGCCAACCTCAGTGATTCAATACAATACGATATCATTCATTCGTTTTGATACCCATGTAGTCATTCGAAACATGGCCCAATACAAGGTGACATTAATACTGTACATGCGAATACCACACATCTCTAAACGAATTTCACTATTTAACAAACGAAAATGCAACAAGTGAATGAATTTCATCATATCTAGGATTCGCGGTAGGGGAAGAAATACTACGGGGACAGAGAACGATTTGCACGGGATTTCCAATCACGGGGACGGGGAGGGATGTGCCACAGGGGGGGATAATCCACGGGATGGAAAACGGGGAAATTACGGGAAAAAACTCATGTGATATTCCCGTTTTCGGGACGGCGGGATTTCCTGCGCAAACCTTAATCATATCTTTCGCAGGAATGACAGCAGCCGCATTTACCATCCTCTACATGGGGGTGGCTCTTGAATGGCACTCGATTATATTCTGTACCTTTGGCGCTACGATCGGCCTCATCTTCGGCATCGAAGTGGTCGACCCCGCCATGTCAAAGGCGCAGAAGAAGATGTTCTTCGTCTCAATCTGGTCGGCCTTTGCCTGCGCTCTCTTCCTCTTGAACACCCAGCGGAAACGCAAGACTTACCTCAATATTCAACAGTTCTGCTGGTGGAAAGGGGTCATTCTCGTCGTTACTGGATTCTTTGGCGGTAAGATTAAGAGTTTTGTAAAAGCTGATGCTTTTTGAGGTGCCCAGAACTTACACTCCTCCTGCCGTAAACCCATTCGTGATGAGCGCTATGTGCATTAAATGACTTTTGCACCCCCACTGTGTCAAAAACTGTGCGTTGTCACATTTAAATGTGACAACGCACAGAAAATGGATTTAATAATCATTAAAATAATAAATAAATAAATCATAAATCTAAATGGATATTCATGATTCAGGTATCCTGACATCTTTCGCGGGCACGGGCGTGTGCATCTGTTCCTTCTCCGTTCTGACCCTCGTGTTCAGCATCAACGAGAAAATCGCCACCCAAACTAGCATCTTGCTCATCGCTGGCAACGCTGTGACTGGCTTCTTCTGGCGAGCCAAGATCTTGCACGCCATTGATGAATTGGCCTGGGAGGTATGCCGTTGACTTTGGCTGAAATCTGCTCTTTTATAGCTTTTATAGTTAATAGTTAAGTTTGTAAGTTATAGTTACTTTGATAAGAAGATTCTATCGCTTGAAGGGTCGGAAGGAGACCTTGCTTGCAGTATCATATTTCAGCTCATTCCCCCGTGAAATCGCGCGAGTGGACCACGTTTTAATCCCCACAGATGCATTGCTCAATGAAAGCTATGCGATAATTGTTTGTAACATTTTAAATTCACATTACGGAGAGCATAGTGACGCAGAGCTCATTATAATTTTCATAGTTTTTTTAAATCATCCACAAGCGCGAGTTATGTGAAAAGAACATGTCTTATCATATTTAAGGAATTCAAGCTTTATTTGAATACGCCCATTGTGAAACTCACATTTTGGTGACAGATATGCATGCCACTTGCGCGCATGAAAAGTTGCGTTTCAGTAGAAAAACTATAACCGCGCCCTATAAGTACTTAAAACGCGCCGTATATTTGATGTTTTCATTATGGTAAGGTAAACATAGGGCGCGTTTTAAAAAATTAGAGTGCGAGTTTTAATTGTTGTTCCATTTCAGTACTGGAAGTGCACAATTCCGGTTGTGGTGATCATGGGGCCGTTGGGCGCATTCGTCGGCTCGCACGTCCACCGGCAAACGCTCGCCTGGGCTGTCTACGTGCTCGAAATAATCGCGCTGATCAGCGGCTTCCTCATCGTCAAACCGGGTCTTGGGCTCTCGCTGGTCTGTGTGGGCATTATCATTGGCGGATTCGCTTTCTTCTTCGTTATGAGCAGACTGGGCCTTTATTTGCTCGGCACTTATCCAGATGCAAACAAACCCGAAACTACTTTGCCGATTGAGAATAAAAATAGTCGAGATATTGCAGAAACATAATTTGTGTTTTTGATGGTAAATCGCTTGTTTTACGGGATGAAAATACTGTCTATGCATTGTGATTTACTGTGCCTATTAATTGTGCACTTCGACATGGATGCATTTCATTCACTTTGTTTTATAAATGCTAGTAATGGAGTGAAATGTTTCATCGGTGCGAGTCAGTTTTTGAGTGCGGTTTTGCTTGTGATGTTTTATGAAAACGTTGCGTTGATTGTTTATGCTGGATAATTTCATAAATTGTATCAATGACAAACAGAACATCGAGCAATTAAAATGGCTAAAACGCAAGCATTGAAATGGCAGCTATGAGAAATCTTTAAAGTCGAATCGAGGGTTTGCCTCAATATTCTCACTTTTAACTCCAAAATTGGAATTTTAAAATTAGAAGTCAAAATAGAATGGCTCACATTGCTCACTCGGTGACTTATGGTGATAAACACATTTATCCCTCGGGTATGGCATGTATATAATACATTTCTTTCGTGTGCACGACGATTATAATTAGGGCTGTAACAGGGACGAGGAATTTCGTAGACGAGGACAAAATCAGATTCCGGGGACGAAATTTTCGGAGACGGGGATTTTCCCGTCCCCGTTACAGCCCAAATTGTTGTCCCTTGTTGATGCGAATAAACATAATTGACAATCCTTACAGCAACCTCCGATCAAAGGATCAGCAGCACAATGGACCGGTTTCATATCGCGTACTTAAGCTAAAGTCGAACTTAAGGGCTATATTTCATCATTGCGTTAAGCACAACTTTAGCTAAAGTATGCTATTTGAAACCGGCCCAATGCCTACAGTGTTACACAATATCGGTCTGTCAGGTTTTATTAATCTTGGTGTCGCCCGTTGTCTCACACACACAGACGATAATTTGTTTGTTTGGCTTATCTACCACAAAAGTATGAAGCCTGGTAGTGACACGACGCTTACAAGATAGATTTTTTCTGAGCATTAAGCTTCTCTTGACACAGTTTGAAAACAGTTTTCAGATTGTGATGATACTTTCTTTTCTATTGTAATCCAGATCGAGATATCCGATAATCGCGTTAGAATCTTTAAATTACAGGATAGAAAGGGATTGTTTTAATTTTCCGGTCTCCTGTAAATGAACTGTAGTAACCATACGTTTTGTTTTTTGACATATGTTTTACAGCCAGACCAACAAGCATAATTCCGCAAAGTTCTGAACCAATAAATATTTTCATATCTTCGTAAGATACTCTTTATTCATACAATTTTGAATAATGAGCATGCTCAATATTAAAATAACGCTTTTTCCTGAAAATATGCGATGGCGAGTAATTAAAAAAGAAAATTTAGTAGCAGAAAAGCGAATGAGAGGCTACTTGCAGTTGATAACTCCAATACAGGAGCACGTCTGGTGTTGAGAAAAGTTATTTTAGTTCATCCGCTAAGCATCAAAGTTTATCAATTTTATCAACTTTTGGTACTAGTGTGTGAACATCAAACAACTTCCAATGCCACTGTAACTGCAAGCAGCCTTTGATGTATTGAACAATGCTGTAAGGTGTCGATCATATAACTTGCCACTTATGTTCATTAATTACCATTTTNACTTCCAATGCCACTGTAACTGCAAGCAGCCTTTGATGTATTGAACAATGCTGTAAGGTGTCGATCATATAACTTGCCACTTATGTTCATTAATTACCATTTTTCCCAATCAGTAACCGCTTAATTCGTCCCTTTTAGCGCCAAAATTAACGAATTGGGAAGAGGAGAAGGATCGTCGGACTATGGAGGATGAAGGACAGTCGACATATTATGTTCAAGAAATTAATCCGACATTCGTGATATTGGACGAAGAAGTTAGTAAAATTCCATTATTCGTTGCTATTACGCCACTTAAAAGATGTTGCGTGTGCTCTCGCCAAAACACCTATGTTGTGTTTTCATCTATGTTATCATTTATGAATGCAAAACGTCGAAAATTCATGTTCCTCGCAAAATGCACATACCATATCATGGCCTCATATTGGCTTCCTAATTTCAGAAGCGCTAAGTTAATTCACTTATTCATAAAAATTAATTGTTTCAGCCACTGGGCAGTGGCAATTTTGGATGCGTTTATCGCGGTCAGTTAAAAACTGATCAAAGGTCCGAGGAATATACGCTTGTGGCAGTCAAAATGCTCAAAATTTACAACACAGACAGAGAAACCTATCCACAAATATTGCAACAACTAAAAGAAGCAATATCTGAAGAAATACAGATTATGTCAAGGATCGGATATCATGTAAATGTGCTGAAATTGGTTGGATCGATGAAATATGTCGACCTGCTGTGCTTAGTCTCTGAATATTGTCCATTTGGAAGCTTAGACAAATTCTTAAGCTCAAGAAAGGATAATTTCGTAGACGAAATCGTGCAATACTCTGAGAAAAAAAGAGGAACAGTCTACAAGGTGAATGCCTTTTGGAACAATTGATAATGAGAGCAAGCTTGATGATCGAAAGCGTTAAAGAGAAAAAAGGAACCATGTAATTCTAAATCTCAGTCTTTATCAAATTAACAGGGAGTAGCATAAACAAAACGTTAATTGGGTTTTCTAGGACTAAAGAGCGGACTTTTGCGTAAACCTTCAAGAATGATTGAAATGCAACTTGATTACTAAAGATAGTAGGAATAAGGTTATCATGCGCATTAAAAAAATTTGCTATTCCATGTTTTTAAGCAAAATTTTCTTCATGTTCGACAAAGTAAATTAGTTATTCGTGGACTTATGGCAGATGTTAGAGACACTTTTACTTTTCTGATTACTCACTGCACTCACTGCATTCGACGCTGATCGTCGTATTCAAGAGTATTTTAGAGGTTATACATATTCATATATGTATTTTTCAAGAAAAGTAGAAGACACGACTTGGCACCTGGTCTGTTCACTTCAAAATTGAACTAAAAATCTAGTAATGTCGTGTTTTTAGAAAAAATTGCGTACATTCTGAGTAGTTTGGTAAGAACGGTAACGGTTTTACCAAAAAAGGCAACTAAATAAAAAGTCATAAGATCTTCAGCAATACGGAAGATTGATAACGGCGTCGCGTTATGCTGTTCTTGCACGTTTCACATTCGCCTTACTGTAATCGCTTTTGTTCTTTACTTTGCTTTACTGCTAAAATATAGTCCGTAAAATGCTTATTTTCAAGACCATTCTTCATTCTCATATTCGTCCAACTATTCAAATTAAATTAAAATACTAGTTTACAAAGATAAGTCAATATTTTAGGCTGAGATGGAAGGAAATTGGGCACCTCTTTACGAGCAAAGGAGAGCTGAAAATATTGTTACTACAAGCGATTTGCTCTCCTTTGCTTATCAAATTGCAAATGGGATGGAATTTTTGCACAATAAAGAGGTGATTTATTTGATTTCGGCTTGAAATAACAGATTTATTAACATTACTTTGCAGGTAGTACATCGAGATTTGGCGCTTCGAAACATTTTTCTCACATTTGGTTACATGATTAAAATTGGCGACTTTGGCTTGTCGAAGCAGACTATAAGCGGATCCTACCAAAAATGTCAAAATCCCCGATTGCCACTCAGGTGGACAGCTCCAGAAGTTTTCATTAATGATATGATACCAATTGAATCAGATCTTTATACTTTTGGCATTTTGCTCTGGGAACTTTTCACCCTTGGAGGAATACCACCACATAAGCAGTTCATTTTTGTCCAAGAAATTGAAGAGGAGGAACTAAAATTCGTTGTAAAGAAAGGCAAGCGCATGAATAAGCCATCATTCGCACCAAAAGAAATGTAAGTCATTGGGAAAAAATAAAATTTCTATCCAACAGTCCATTTTTTATGATTAAGAAAAGCGAATAGTTTCAATGAACTCTTATTGCGAACTACTTGTTGAGATAGGGTTGCACAAAATGTAATATAAAAAGGTTGTCTGACAATGCCTATAACAATGAATTCCAGAACGTAAGAGAATGTTTGGCTTGCACCGCAAGGAAACTCATAAAATTTTGTTCATTTGTGCGTGAATGCATAGGTTCAAGTAGTCAGGCACAAACTTTAAGCCTGCAATGCTATAAAACAAGCAAATATGCCTGTGATGCTAAAAACGATTTATCTTCTTTTTTTATACAATATCGTTAATATTTATTATTCCGCGACCAAATAGTGAACAACATATGAAGGGTAACCTGGATATGTGAGAATTTTTGAAATTCTCTTGTTTTTTCTCAGATTTCGGTTCGTTATGTTCCCTTTGCATTGTGCAAGGCAATCTCGCATTCAACGGACAAATAGGATAATACTAACATAAACCTTATTAATTTTTAATTTTTTTCGCATACAGATATGAGTTAATAAAGGTACTCTGCAATTTCGACCCCTACTTACGACCGCCATTGATGCAATGCAAGCGAAAAATCGATAACAGTTTGAAGATTGCCTGTCCACCTGTATGTTTATTTTATGCAGCTTTTCTTAATGGGTTCTCTGGTTACAAGCCACATGGTCCAAATTGTGAGTCACTGAAATCTGAGATAAGTTAATTGGATCTCAAACCTTTGATATAAAGCATGTTATTTTGCAATATGATACTCAGTCAAACTTCCTCCAATATTTTACTAACTGAGCCACAGTGAACTAGGAGCAATAAGTTGCATCTGGTTTTGTTTATGTTAAAAGCTTTTTTGAGCTTCAAATGGCCTGTAACTTCTCTTTGGGATATGAAATCTTGCTTTTGCAGGCTGATTTACGCGAGCTTATAGTAGAGTTGATTATTTCTTTGCTTTGCATGCATCATAGGACATAACATATCTGCATAGCCTATAATATCAAGGAAATGTATGATAATAACACAAATATACAAATACTCTCAACATTTTACTTTTTATTGTCTTCGAACTATTTTTAAAATTGAACGAAATTCAAACAATAACTACTTAAAATTAAAACCTAAAAAATCTTAAAGAAAAATTTAAAAACCTCTGGGAAATTAAATTGAAAATTCTAATCCAGAGGATCTGCTTCTTTGGTGGCTGAAAAATGAATAGGTGACAAGCGTACTTCACTGAATCTCGAAATTTTGTTTGTAGTCTTTAAAGTAAAAGAATAGTTCAGTTTTCTTAAGCATGTGAAAACTTTGTTGAACTACAAATGTTAGGGTTGAAAAATGCGCTGCAGTCAAAACCGGGTATTGCACATCGACCAGGCGCGAAAAATTGCGCACTTATCCGATTTTAGATCATGTACAAACATAGTACAACATTTCGCGACATGGACAATTTGTGCCTTTATCTAGTGCGTACTTATCCGGTTTCGACTGCACTAAAGATGTTTTCAGTTGGCATTACGCTTGGAAGCTGCTGATGCTTCAGAAAAATCAAACAGAAACAATCAAAGACATGAAACGTCATCAGAGGAAATTCCGTAAGAAGTGTTGTTCATGCGTTTGAGATCGAATTAATTATTCTTCATAAGTGCTCGATGTCTTATTCTGACTGAAATTTAATCGTGCAACGCATCAGGAAACGCCGCTAAAGTTCGAAAAATATTGCAGTAATTAATACATCACTTAGACATAATGTAATATACCATATTTGATTGAGTAAAATAGTCCAATTTAGTATCGGAAATTCTTTTGTCAAAAAACATGATTTTTAAGGAATGAAATTTTGCATTTGCTCTCGTCACTATCCTACAGCCTTTTTGTGCAGTCAAACTGAAGGTTTTCTGCGTATAAACTACATCATATAATTATCCTTACATTGTGACTATTTTCAGACAGAGAAAAAATGAACTCCCGCAATTTCTTGCAAATGATGACAACGATAATCAAGTACTTGTGGAAAAAAAGCAATTGAATTGTATCCCCAAGAAATATCGACGGAACATAATTATAATCAGCGCAGTCATAATTGTTTTGTTTGCTGCGATCTCAGTAGCTATAATTATCCTTTCCAAGAGAAACAGCTCTGCGGGAACACAGAATGATAATATCAACACGACAATTACAGGGATTCCGACGGACAGTAGTACTTCTTCGGTGAGTAAAGAAGGGTATTATCGTCTCTTTCATTCTCATTCTCGTTTCCACTATTATCCAGCTATCCGAAACTCGCGCCTCTATAAATACCGCAACAACTCCTATCTTTAAAACAACGAATTCACCTGATATTTCAACTTCTTCAAGAACGATACCGACTTCAACCGTGTCTTACAACAGTCAATCACCAGGTAACCATTTCACCGAAACTCACCAAGATGACACTTTTATTACTCTTTTGATAATAATCGTCAGTCAGCGGCAACTCAATGAGCATATCACCGAGATGTTAGTTGCATCACTTACAAACGTTGACAGTCGGTACTTAAAGATTGCTTTAATTAATCGATTTAAACTAACTTCTTTAAAAATTTGCGTCAAGCTAACTACAGATTATTCAAAATCAGGGTGGGTCAAAAAAAGGATCACTTGGGGGTGATTTATAAGAAGAGAGGGATTCAATTTTAGCTGCCAACCACGAATGATAGCCCTAGGGAGGACCTTCATATTGCAGGGGGGGGGCGTGGGAACTGCACCCTCAACATGTACCTGATACAGGCACAAAGATTGCGTAACCACTTTTCGGAAGTTTAACTTTTTTTGTTCTCTGAAGTGCGGAATGTGCGCGCACCGGCCGTAACCCGTTGGAAAATGTTGTTCAGTCAGAGATGCATCGATTGACATCCTAAAGTCCTCAGAAACTCTCACGGAAACTTCACGACAGAGCCCAAAATGTTGACTCCATTGATGGGATGTGGCAAATCGATATTTTTCTTTTCTGTGCAATTTTCTGATTTATTTGCATGCTCTTCTCGTTTCATTTGACTTTTGTAGACAAATAGCGCTTAATGATTACAGTTTTGTCAATGTTATCCGAGTTTTACTGAAAAAATTGGTTATAATAACTGCACCCCAACACCAAAGATTGAATTTGTTTACTTTTCGTTTTTCAGTAAAACTCGGATAATATTGACGAAAATGCCATCATTAAGCGCTATTTGCTCACAAATGTCAAACAAAACAAGAAAAGCATGCAAAAAAACGAAAAATATCAGTTTGCCACATNTTGTTGTTTTTAAGTATCTACCATTTTTGCTTTTTTTTTAACACTTTCCAATTCAAAGAGGACGTTTTCCAGATCAAACAGGACACTAAGTTGAATCAGTTTCATAGAAAAGTGTCCAATCTAATTTGGTAAAATGTCTTTGAAAATGATAAGTGTCCTTTTTGAGTGAAGGTTCTATATTTATCATCATTTGTCAAGTTTCGCATTTTGCGTCATGTTCTTTGCCAGTTTTATTTTTAATATTTAGATACTTTGACATTTTCGTATTTTTGAGCAACATGCGACGACTATGCCCAGGGTCAAGTTTTATAAAATATCTAGAAATAGGAAACTGAGCATTAATTGCGCCTGAGTAACAATTTCGTATAAAATAAGACGTTGACGACTACGCAAGATTGATAGTCGCTTCCGCAATTTACCAACTCTCAACAGTTCCATTAAATATACCCTGGAGGGCGATCTTGAAAGCTGGGTGGAAAGGCGCCAGAAACGTATTTTTCATTCTATAAATGTGGGCGCAACTCCCAAAATTGGGCGATGCTCTCCTACGCACTCCCCTTTGATACGCCCAGGTACGCCTTTGATGCTCTCTCACTCCCACATACACATCTTTATCTCACGTTTCGTAACGCTTTCGTAACGCTGACTTTCAGAAGACAAGACGGTACTCTGTCATTCTACGATAAGAAATGGTCAGACTATAAATACGGATTCCAGACGAATCTGAAAGAAAATCTATGGTTGGGAAACGACAATATTAACCTACTAAGCACAAAAGACTCAACGGTCAACCTTAGAATAGAAATCCGCGGCGATCGCTGCCCACCAAGTGCTACCTTTCCCGGCGTTTGCGCCACTCCATTCGACCCGAACGTCTTTGTATACGGCACATTTAATTTTTACGTGCGTATTTCTGGTTATTAATTAGAAAGAAATTGAGTCGAGCCACAAAGTGGCCAAAAAATATGCATTTAATGACTTTAGGCTTGTTACAGAATCGGTTCTTAAAGTTCTCTGTAACTTAGGCTATCCGAACTCTATGACACGCTCATGAATTTCTCAACTATGTAATCGCTTTGAACAGGCGCCGTAACTGCCGTTTTCGATACCAGGCATTGGGCCGGTTTCATATCGCGTACTTTAACTAAAGTCGACTTTACGCAATGATAAAAGATAGGCCTTAAGTACGACTTTAGCAAAAGCACGCGATGTGAAACTGGCCGATTAACTTATAAATAACTTTAACAATAGACTTCTGATATTGATTACAATGCGTGTCACCAACGATAATGGCATAGCGTTGGTAAACCGTTATGTTATGGTCTATCGAATACCAATATTTAGGCCAACTTGCTGTTCGCTTGAGTTCCCCTTCACCAAGATTATATGTCTTAAATTAATGAGAATGAATCTGATTTAAAAGCAGCAAACGGAGAAAAAGATTTTTTTCCAGTTTTTCTTTTCAGCAGCTTTTGATATATTCTCAAAATTAAAAAGTACTAGCAAGAAGCACTATTTTCCGGATTTTTCACTTTTTTTCTGTTCTTGCTTATGTTTTGTTATTCGATTACGCCTTTAATCATTTTATTGTTGTAATTAATGTTCCTTAATCTCAAAGACACTTAATATAATTCCTGAAGCAGTTTGCAATGTGATATCATACTCTTATATTGCAGATTGATGGCGAATCCAATAACTATACGATGCATACTTCTGATATTCTCACCGGAAATATGACCTCGCCCGGGTACCGTGGATTCTCAACATCAAATGGGAAGTTGTTCGATACCATAGATCGAACGCATGGAAATAAACTAATCGTACCTGATGAAATTGGGTAAGTGATAAATAATTTGCTAACAATCAAAACTGAAGCAATGTTAAAAGGACAACCCGATCAATTCACAAGCTCTCTAAACATTCCACTTTAAATTGGACACTTTTAAACTGAAATACTTTTCATATCAACTTGAATACTCTCCGAATCAAATCGAACTCTTTTCATATCAAATCGGACACTTTCTATATCACACTGGACATTTTATTTAAAAAAGTCAATAAAGCATTCAGTTTGATTTCAAAATTATTCGCTTTAGTGCAGAAGATGTTCAGCTTGATACGGAAACTGTCCATTTAATATGGAATTGTTAAATATGCACTCAATGACGTAGGATAGGAACTCACATTTGTTTTTCGTTGAAACAAATTCAAAATGGATTGACTATTGCGAACAAAGCGAAAGTATGCTCAGCCTGTTAAAAAACAAAGTTCTTAAATTTTTTAGTTCACTCTTATCATTTTGTGTGTGAAACTTCAGAATATACCATAAAATTTCTAATTTTAACAATAACCTACATATGATCTCTTATGTCTTTATTCTTAAAGGACTATCTCTCGTTGTTCAAGCTATAGTTATCATGAATTAATATTATCCTTGAATACAAGCGTATATTCGTAAAGTACCCCAAAATCTCTACTTAAACTAGAATGCGAAAGATAAATAATAATTTTAGCGCATGGTGGTTTGACAGCAATACGTTCTGCGCTCTGAACGGCGAGTATATAATTCCTCAAAGTTTTGACCGATTAAATGTGTTCACATCTTTGTACGATAATTTTTTATGTATATCCTATTGAATACTTAGCATAATCGTTACTAAACTCAATGAATCTTCTGGAAAAGTGCACAATGTGCGGAATTGAACGTGCTAATATTTCAGGACAAAAATGAGAATCTTTGGCAGCTTGCAGTTGATGACTCAAACGCAAGTGTACGGCTGATGCTGTGCGAAGCTGTTTGCATTGGTCTGCTTAACATCGAAATGACCCTTATCAGTTATTTAGTAGCGATTTATGGACCTCAGTAAACTTTTAATAGCGCTGCCATTGCGAATGAACGTCGATGTATTAATGCAACGCTTTAGGGAGCCGAACATAAAACTTGACATCTACGCTTTCACTACTGACAGGTAATCACTGCTCAATATGTCCATCTTAGTGCCTGCGATAACGGAGAGGAAAGTGGAGAAGAATCGTCGGACTATGGAAGACGACAAACAATCGGCATATTATGTTCACGAAATTGATTCAACGTTCGTGGAACTGGAAGAAGAAGTTAGTAAAGTCGTTAATCATGGTATATAGATTAATTAAAGAGATAAACGATGCGATTGCTCTCGACAAATACCCCCGTTATTTTGTCATCCTTTTAATCATTTGCAAGTATAAAACTTTGAGAATTTATATCCCTTGCAAAATGCGCGTCCCGTGTCATGATCTCCTTATGTCGGCATCCTAATATCACAAGTGCTTAATTAATTTAATCATCTCATTGAATATAAATTATTTCAGTCACTTGGCAGTGGAAATTTTGGATGCGTATATCGCGGTCGATTAAAGAATGATCATGGATCAGAGAAATATACGCTTGTGGCAGTCAAAATGCTCAGAATGTATAACGCCGGCAAAGAAACTTATCTACAACTATTGCAGCAGTTGCAGGAAGCAATATCTGAAGAAATACAGATAATGTCAAGGATTGGATATCATGAAAATGTTTTGAAATTGATTGGTTCGATGAAAAATGGCGACTTGCCGTGCTTGGTCTCTGAATATTGCTCTTTTGGTAGCTTGGACAAATTCTTAAGTTCAAGAAAAGATAAATTTGTTGACGAGATTGTGCAGTACTCGGGGAAAAAAAGACGCACAGTATACAAGGTGAATGCATTTTCTTGAACAATAGATAATGGGAGCATGATGATGAATAGCGTGGAAGTGGAGAAAGAGATCATATAATTTAAAATCAAATCTTAATTATATAAACAGAGAGCAGCAAATATAAAAGTTTAATCGGGTGTTTTAGGATCATGAAGCGTACTTCGACGCAAACCGTCAGGAATGGTTGAAATGCTACTTGATTACTAAATATAATAGGGATAAGGCTGCCGTGAGCATTAAAATTTTGCTATTCCGTACTTCTAAATAAATGTTTCTTCGTGCTCATTTTTGTCAAGAAGTTAAGTTTAAAGTTAAAATACCAGCTTACACTCATACCACATAAATTTTAGGCTGAGATGGAAGGAAATTGGGCATCTCTCTATGAGCAAAGGAGAGCTGAAAATATTGTGACAACAAGCGACTTGCTTTCTTTTGCTTATCAAATTGCTAACGGGATGGAATTTTTGCACATTAAAGAGGTTGCTTGTTTTGGTTCTGGTTTAAAGTAAAAGATTTGATAACATTCCTTGTCAGGTAGTGCATCGAGATCTGGCGCTTCGAAACATCTTTCTCACATCTGATTACATAGTGAAGATTGGCGACTTTGGCTTGTCAAGGAGAACCATTAACGGATTGTATCAAAAATGTCAAAATCCCCGATTGCCAGTCAAATGGACTGCTCCAGAAGTTTTTGTTAATAACACGATACCAATCGAATCGGATCTTTACACTTTCGGCATTCTGCTCTGGGAACTTTTCACCCTTGGCGGAATGCCACATGAGCAGTTTGTTTTCGTTCAAGAAGTTGAGGAAGAAGAAATAAACGTTATCGCAAAGGAAGGCAAGGGCATGGATAAACCATCACTCGCCCCAAAAGAAATGTAAGTTAGTGGTTAAACAAATATCTAAGATCATTAGTCCATGGCTTTGCTGGTTTAGGAAAACGAGTAGTTGCAATTAACTCATTATGCAATATTCCTTTATAGAGATAGGATTGCATAAAATGTTCAATATAAATTGTTTATCAATGCCTACAAACAGTAAATTCCGAACAGAAGAGAATTCTCGGCTTGCAGCGCAGAGAAATTCGTGAGATTTCGTGTATTTCTGCATGAATATACACGTTTCTGTCTTCTGGCACAAACTTTCTGTTCACAATTCTCTAACCCAAGTAAATTTGCT
>NIUQ01000117.1:0-73177 GCA_002796945.1 Plectus sambesii | reverse complement strand
ATCGGGGCGCACTGACGCATAACCGCGTTTTTCTTCGTACCACTTGTCCTCCTCAGTTTCCTCAATCTCTGTGATGGTTACCGTACTATGCTTCTTTTTCGGAATCGAATGAGACTGGCCGATATCGACCGCCAGGACGGTAGCGAAAATCAAGATGAGCCACATTTACTGAAAGTTAGTGTTTCGAAAGAATTACATGTATTAGTTAAGCAGCGCTTACGTGCTGATGGCAATGAGCCAAATTGAGGCTTCCTATCTCGTCTTCCTATTAGATCTAAGATTAGTGTAACTGTCAATAGTCAGAGGGCTGTAAAATCACAAAAGTTTCATTCTATCCTCAAATGTTATTCCAAATACTATTTATCCGAGAATTATATTTTACTGAAGCTCAAATGCTAAACTTTCAGATAACTTGATTGAGTATCATATTTCAGCCGTGTATGACCTCGGGGTAAAGCTATGAGGCCCAGCCAAGTTTTCTCACATTTCACTCACTGAGCTATAATGAAATAGGACCCTGAGGTAGCGAACCCCCACCAGGCATTTTATCCCGTATCATATAGTACCTACAGTTCACTGCGAAGTAACAAAATGTTTTTGCGCCTCTCCTCGATCTCGGAAGATTCAAGTTGCTAGCTCGTCTCAACGGCTACGAACCATGCTAAATCTGGGCTGCATAACCAACTCTGCAGTCTACGTACAATCCGTTTTCTAAATACACTACTCGTCGAAAATGTGCCCCTTGCCTCTTCCCTTTAACATCGCTTGACAAGAGAAGCTAAAGGCGAAACTCTCGGCTTCGGCGTTTACGGGCATAATTACGTTACCATTCTTTACTATATTCAGCGGACCTTTTCATGTCAGAACAAAACAGTCAGTCTTTGTTCTCGAGCACCGTCACGGCGCAGTAACAAAGTTCAAAAATCCAACGCTATTAACCAGGTCTGCGCTGGCAAATCGCGGCACGCTTCAAAATCCCTAAGTGTGCCAATATATTACCGCCTTAGCATTAGCGACGCTTTACCACGCGATCGGAAAGTGCCTTTGCGATCTTTGTTTACAACTTCCACTTGAGCATATAGAGTTACGAGCTGATAAGAATGCAATTGAGTAATGAAAGCGTCCGAAGATACCGCCTTTCACCGGATGCGCGCAACATTTCTTGCGTCTGTTGGGGATATTGGTCCGAGAGAACTGCGAAGGACGGTGCCAATAATTTTAAGTGCTCTTAAACAACTAATTTAGACAATATTCGCTACAAATATGAACCTCAAAATATCATTTAACATCTATAGTTTTCGAAACATTAGCAAGTAATTCTCAAGCGGATCAGTATAGGCGCTTTGAACGTATCGCACTTATAGGCTTTCACAGCCATTGATGCATCACCTCGCACCTTTTATTTGACACTCTGTTCATAGGATAGACATGTGCATGAACCATTCCCAATTTCAGTCAATCTTCCACAATTATACGTGTGCTGTAATGAAGAGTAAATTTTGGGATCAGAGAAATTTGACAAAGATGAGGTGTATTCCAACCCCATTACAGTTTTACAGCAATTTAATGGAGTTATCTGTCATAAAATTTAATACCCATAGTATAAAATCATTTAAGCGTAGATAACTTAATTTCTCAGTCTTTGCGAAGCTCTTGTCGCGTAGCAATTGTTGGATGCAACGCTTAAAATTCAGCGGTTGTCTCAGCTATTCTAATGCTTTCGACTGAATATTAATCTCGTATTCACACCAAGCTCTTGGAAAAATTCAACTGGCTTATCAGTCCTATTTGGGTCCGAAACTGCATGCTTTCAGCTGGCACATACAATAATTTTTACCGTCTATCATCGAATGAACATTTCGCTTCGCATTTGCGCACTTTTCTAAAAAAGCAATATAATTTGGCAAATACATTAGAGCAACTCAAAAAAGTTCTGCCAACATCCTGATTCTTGCCACGAAAACAAATTCTCTTCCTGTTAGTAGAAGAACACATTATTTTTTGCAAAGACAAAATCGCTTTACAGTATGGTTGTCAACGCAATGGGACATATTACCATAACGATTGATTCGATCAATTAAATTAGCGGCATTCGAAACGTCACCAAATTCGCTGTCATGCATTAATAAGGCCTGAAATGTGCCATTGTTTGGAACTGTTGTAAACATGACGCGATAAACCTTCAAAGTACTAATCGCCTGCTCAACTAGTTCCTCTGCGTCCACGACTTTGTCCAGAGTAATATTCTCGCAGTTACGGCCCTTTATTATATCATTCATTGTTTGCACCGCGAATTGCGCCAGTTTTTCACGTAATACCATATCCGTGCAGTTTTTTGTCAACTCATAGCACGGACAGTATTCAAGAGGCATTGCCAAACTTTGACACGTTCTGTTTGTAGGAATAGGACGCAACAGACTCAATCCACGGACTGCCGTAGTGAAGTTAGCCCAATCCAATTGATGTGAAAAAGAAGATCGAAAGTCAGACGTGAATATATCCCAAAAGGTGACGTATAGATCAAAATGATTGGTCAGAATTTGCGAATTTCGCTTCAAATTTTGCTTGATATCCACTCTATTTCGAAGCGATTCTGGAACAGCAATAGAGAAGAGTGGCAAATTATCCTCCAATCGACCTGGAACTGAACTTCGTAGTTCACCAAAACGCATTCCATGATCTCCCATGAAAATAAGGAACGAATTCTTCAGCAGGTCTTTGCTCTTCTGGAAAAAGTCCAGGAAAAAGCTGTCGTCCAAGTCGTTGGATTGATCATGGGAGAGCGATGAAATCCATAAAACTGCGAATAGAGGATTATTTTGATAAATTTTCAGCAGTTGGCTCAGATAAGTGAGGGCAATTCGATGAGGTGCATGAGGCCACGCTCTAAAACACAACGAATTTTATATGTGATTATGACTAAACAGATGTTATCACACTTAATAAACGAAGCGATTGAGTTAATTTGGGAGGCATCTTTCAACAATAATGCAACTGCGAAATGTTAAGTTTCATTCAAATTTGCTCTGTTTAGTGCTGTTTCTTTATGCTGGGGTGTCACATAATTAAACAAAATTGGCATAGAAATCAGGTATACAAAATAAGTATTTCAGTATGTGAATTTCGAATTTTCTTAAAACTTCACTTTAATGAAATTATTTATTTGATTTTGGAATTGCCTCTTTATACGATGAAGATGTACCTACAACTAATAAATTACTGAAGTTCAAAGCAGGAAATTTGCAAGGGAATAATTATTTTGTGGATACCAGAATTATGCTTAGCTGCAGTATGTGAAATTTTATCGATTATGCTATCTTTTCTGTGTGAATTGGATTCAAACACTAGCACCGACTGACACAAAAGCGAACCGACGGCACCACAATGGCATTAACCAATATTGCTAGCTCTCAAATGCTAAAATGGAGCCTAAAAGTTGAGTCCTAATGCGGAGCCAAGACACAAAACAAAATGGGCGTAGGATGAATAGACAAACTGGCTAGAAGTATAGTGCTCGCGCTTTGCGTGCGCAACAAAAATAATGCTAATATTGCTTACTGTATTGAATTCATGTGCGTCCAAAATGGTCTGCAAAAGAAAACATGAAAGAAATATAATCAACATGTATAGTTTAAAAAGCTTACCCCATATAATGATCGGTTGGTGCGCTCTGAAACTGATCAAATGTCAAGTTGATTATATCATCCTCAGAGAAAAACGTAACGAAGCCGCGCTTTTTGTATTCGTGCCATATGCTTTGTTGTTGGGCGTCATCATTGCTTCCGGCATCAGAATTCTTTCCGAATGGTGGCTCTTTCATTCTTCCTGGAATTTGTATGTTTCAATAATTTCGAATT
Organism: Plectus sambesii; assembly: GCA_002796945.1. Lineage (NCBI taxonomy): Eukaryota > Metazoa > Nematoda > Chromadorea > Plectida > Plectidae > Plectus > Plectus sambesii. The sequence goes on along the minus strand of NIUQ01000117.1, from coordinate 69,320 downwards.
TCTAAATGCTTTTCTCATTTAATTCCCAGTGCAGGAATTTTTTGCTGTAAAAATAGTGCTAAAATGGTGTTGCAAGTACATATTTCTTAAAGCTGTTGCAATCTGATCGCAATTTGGGATTGTTGTCGTTGTAAACTGAGTACCTGTGAGAAAGGCAATTCCATTCGGATTACTGTTGAGACCAACTTTCGCATAGCCGTCGAAAATGGTTAAATCTAGCTGTTCTTTAAGGAATTTCAAGCTTCGTGGCAACCGTCGCACAGCCGACGAATGCGATGTGGAATCGAGAAGAATGACAATGACGCTTGGACGATATCTATCCTTGATTGTACGTTCCATGACACCCTGCTTGCGTACTGCTTGCGCGTACGGCATTCGATAACGCTCGCGATAAGAAGTTTCGTTCAATGGATTTCCATTGCCTTCTCCACAACTTACTTCAAAAAATTTGCAGGAAACGTTTGCTTGTACCTGAAACATTACATCTTTTTAAACTGTCAATTAACTATTGAAAAATCGCGAAACAGTATTTAGGCTCTTTCATTTTGTACAAAACTTCTTGTGCACTGAGAAAATGTACTTTGCATTGTTGCCGTTCATTGGATTATTGTGCAAAAACTGTACATGTGATTAAAGCCTCAATATAACCTTGACAACAATCCATTCGTCAAACTGTTGTCGGGAAAAATGTTCAAGCTGAAAACAGCGATATTTGCAAATATAGCTGTCGTTTGTGAGACTGAGAACTCCATCAGTAAATGTCGTGATTTGCGTCGATCCTTTCAAAAGTTTCGGTGAGGAATAGTCGTATGTTTCGTTCGTAATCAAATGACGTATCGAAGAATCCCATGGATCAGGTATTTGTAGTATGCAACGGTCTTGTCCTTGAATTTCAATTGTCAGAGCTTGTTGCTGCGCTGTATCAGTACTTGCTATAATTGGCGAAGGTGCAGCATCTTTAGTCGTAAATACCCATTCGATCTTACTGTTTAGATAAATACCACAAAGTGCACATAATGTAATAGCTGTCAAGATTATAATGATCGATTTTCGACGGCGTCGTATCATTTTCATTGATAGTGTTCGTTATAAAAAATTTTAATTTAAAGCGTACCGTTAAGACAATAAATTTATCTTGAACAATAGGGAATATTTGCAATGAGACGGGATAATGCTATCCAAAATCTGCAGTTTCTGTAGTGCTATTCCGAATCGGCGTAAGTACGCAATAACAGAAGTTTAAGTGCCTGTCGAAAAAAGCTGAGAACACTGCCATCAGTACTAAGAGTAGTATTAAGAAGTTTGTCACACTTTTAACATCATTCAGTTGGTCTAGCTCAGCAAGGATTTATTGAAGGCATGACTGGGCATTATGCGCAGCTGTGTGGCAAAAGCGAGGCAGGCGAAAGCTGCGTTATCAGGTAACAGCTTAAGGATACTGCACGATGATGAGACACCGCTTAAGAAACACTTAGAGGCGGAACAAAATGTTATCTATTGGGTGAGTCACGTTGAGAACAGCGTTAACGTCTGAAATAAATTATGCTATGGCTCTTAAAAGTTGATTGGGCGTAAGTCGATTAGTTAGATTCTGGTCTGCTTAATGTAAAGAACTAGTCTCCAGCTAGTTTAGTTACGGTCTGGTTGGAATGTAGTCGTTATGAAAGAGATTCACCGATTCCACTCTCAACTAACGAACAATAAAGCTGTGGAGCTAAGATGTCATCAGAATTTATCTACCTTGGGCGTGAAGCCAGCGAATGTTTTTTATGAACGTATTCGATATATATGTTAGCTTGTAGGTCCCTTTATGGTGCAAGTCATGTGCTTATGTTAGAGTTTGAAGCATGAGCATATTTCGTATACATGAACTCTTACCACTCAAGATTAAGCGTAGCGAATGAAAGTGCTTGTCACATATTAGGCTGTTGATAAGGTCTTAGCTGAGCCCTTACTTTACATCTATCGCAGAACATCCATCATTCTGAAGACTAACAATTTGTAGAATAAGAAATAACCTATGAGCGCGCCTGTGCCATAACGATATTTTAACGCGCAACAAGAAATGTATTGCGTATGCGTAGTGTCTGAGTGGACATTGCGGTCTGGAATGGAATGAAACATAGTGGTGTCTTATCGAAAATTCGAACAAACTTTTCGCCATCTATTTAAACTGACGTTGCAGAATGGATTAAAGGTAACTTTATCGAAATCGAAAGAAGAAGCCGTCAGTCATTTATTCGTTTGCATTTATGTGCTTAACTGGAAGCATGAGATTAACCTTGGCCAGTCATGGGGTAGAACAATCTACATGACACGTCCCACAGGTTGACGGACAAGTTCATAGCATAATAAAGCTGTCGTGACATTGTTCAAATATTGATACTTTTTGCTTTACTTCCAAAAAGCGATCCGTGAAAAGCATCAGCCATTAGGTAAGCAAGTTATTATCATCGGTCTGAAACAAATTGTCTATATCAAGCAATTATTGGCTGCTCAGACAGTGCTCCACAACAAAACTGAAGATTCCTTTTCTTGACAAAGGAGCAGAGGCCGAAACGATCAACCAGAATCAGTCGTTCAGAGACATCTTTTTTCAATTGCGCCTTGACTATGACACGGCTGCACTTCCAACTTAGTAATGCCATACACTTTCGCAGTTAATAGTAACTCAGATGTTTCTATCGAGATACTGCAGTTGTTCCGCCAAAGGAAACTGGTGATTTCACTCGCCAAACAAAGCACCTATAAATAATAAAATTGTATAAAGGTTAAAGCAAAACAGAAGCACACAATAGAGTGATAATATGATTTAGTGAATGTAAGAAACAGCTTTCTTAAACAGCGCTGAAGAACGCACATCCTATCCTCATTTGAACTGCATCTCTCGGTATTGTGGTAGGGTAAAATATATTTCTTCTAAACATTATTCATTCTACCGTTCTCTCTCATGCTCCTTGCATGCGTATATAAATGACAGCATACCATGAATAAAGGCCGATCAGTCAGTCTAACGCGCCAGACAGCTTATACGAGAAACCACCATAACAGTATCACTGCTTAATTCAAAATAGTCTGCGTCACAATTTTTGACCAAACACGAGATTTTTTGGAAAGAAATTTGCTGCTGCTCTATCGCGAAATTTATAAAATACGGCATGTAGAACGTTGAAATATAGATTATTTCGCGAGACCCCGTCTTTTGATTTCAGTTCGACCTCTCAAGATTTGGGTCATTATTCATGTTTTATCATTACATTTGCCAAAATTTACAATTCAGTCAACTTGTAACGGGGCAGTTGCAGGATACAGTTACTAAACGTAGCATTTTAAATTGCTATATTCCCTGAGCCCGATGGCGGTGATGTAATGGATTGTTCAACTCGTGGTGCGCTTTTAAATAAAGTTGAAATTGGTAATCCTTGTAAATAGGAAGGAGCAGCGAAACCTGACCGCTATAAGCGCTTTTTACTGTAGGTGCCAAAGAATTTATCATGTTATCAAAATAAAAATACGCTCACCTGGTAGCGCTCAGCAATTAAGCAACGCTTGCTTAAATTGTGGATTGTTATCGTTTCACACAGTTCCAGCATGCATATATTTCTCAAGTCAACGATATTGTATTTATCAGCGGCGATGAAGAGTTCTTCAACGACATCAGCAAAGCTTTCAACTCTGCCGGTGAGTGTAAATTCGACGACTTTAATAATGACACTAACTGAAGTATCGCTGATTTCAACGCGACCCGTGTGCGCTTCCTTCGTATAGCTCTGAAATTTGGCGTTTGAGAACAAATTGAGAAATGGTTTTGCAAAATTTCTTTCCTTTTGTCCAGATTCAAGCAAGTGTCTACGAGTGAGGCATAATATTAATGAGTGCACTATTACACCAAAAAATTTAGTAAGGCCGCGTGTGTAAAACGAATACTCGGACATTCGCACAAGCGGGCAGAATCCTCTTTCACTAGAACTCATTATCAGAAATGAAAGAAAAGCTGACAACGTCTTGCGCCTTTGTTACCAGGCTATATTTGGCTGAAATGTGCTAGTTAATCATAATATTGCAGATATCAGCTACTGAGTTATGTTGAGATAGGGTCCAGATAAACGACTTTGCTGACGGATATATGATGCAGTTAAACAGACTCGGCTGCAACTTGATGTATATGAGTATACCTGGAACATTGTACGGAATACATCGCTTTGGCTGGACAGCAGAAATTTGATCGCTTTCACTTCGCCGTCCGGACAGACAAGAATGCAATCGCTGTACTCGCCAGAGTCGAACAGTTTCTTTTGATTCAAAATGAAGTTTGTTCTCATAAAATCAACAGCACTCTCCATCTGAACATTTAAATTAATAGCGATTTTCAGTGTGTCGTCGATGAAGAAACCATTCGATTTTTCCAGCAGCTCATTAAGGTGAATGATGTTGTTGAATTCGCACTTCCGAGGGGGCGCAAAAGGTTTGATTAGAAATACAGATGGATTGGTCTGCCTGATTGCTGCCTTCTCAGGGAATAAGTGATTGATGATGCGCAGTTCGGGAGCGGCCATTATTTTGCTGGGAGACTTGTCCAGTGAAATGGCAATCGTCACCAGCCCTTCGTCCGACGCTTTGCAAATACCATGAGGATAAAATGTTGCGCACCATTTCGATTTGCCAACACTGAAGTACGCGGTCAAGCATTCATCGATGACTCTCTTTGAAATGATCCATTCAAAATCAACTTTCTCAGCAGTAATATGGTTTGCCATCGTACAGCAGCTTTGGTCTAAAACAAACTGCCACGAATACTTATAAATCGGCTTTTTATCTATCAAACTAAATTGCAAGCGAGTCGACAATGCACTGATGTGCTAAAAGTGACATAAACGATGATGATAAAACTGAACACAGATATACTGGGCTGACGAGAGGGTGTCTTTGGGCTGAAGACTGTAGACAAATCGCGTAACGCTCTAGAAGCTGAGAGTCGCGACCAGAGGCGCGTTACTCGGTCATACATTGTACGGGGTCGTCGAGCTGTCATGTTAGACACGACAACAAAAGATACCTCTGGCGCCGCAGTCGATGGTAGAACGAACGAAAGGTCACTGTCATAAGAGCAATGATGGGTACCCTCTAGCGCATTGGCTTGTAACCGCACACCTCTCGCTCGTTTTGCTTTATCAAGCTGTTTATGCATTCATGTTTCTTTAAACTTTCATGTTTTGAATTTCAAAAGCTTTTAAGCTTTCTCTGTTAGTCTTTGAATGCCACTTGAGTACGACTGTTCTATCTCTAACTGCGCTGGTTATTTAAATTTCATTCTGACTGTAACTCGAGTAAGGTTGCTCAAAATTACAATAGTCAAAGTTTATACTAGCAAACGGAAGGATTTGCAGATTTGACCGTTGAAGGAAATTTACTGTTATTATTCATATTGCTATATTTCTGCTCTATTCCTGACCGTGATTGAGTAGACGATGTTGGATAATCCCGAACAGTTATATTGCGCTTATTGCCGTCATTAAGTGAGTGCAGTTTATGAGTTTAATAAGGTCACTGCACAGAAGCAGATACGAAAACGACATGACTACGATACATTACCAAAAAGGTAATCGGACAGTATCGTGGGGATTGTACTGACGGTGCTTATCGGCAACAACATATGATAAACAGATGGTATGCAGACTTATTTGATGGAGAAGCAGAGTAGCACGCGATATTTCCAAAGTTGATCATTCGTGAGGTGATGGCACAGAACAAATAATATTCGATATAAATATCACGTGCAACATGGTGATACAGAGCAGGATCATTACTCAATCGAATCAACAGTCATAGATTAGCAATGCCAAATACTCACATAAGTACTAAGCAAAGAACTTTAAAGAGAAAATGGACTCAATCATTAACGACTTGATATTGCGGTATATTCTTTTATTAAGCAGCATAATTAAACCAGTCGTTAAGCAAGTTAATAGTCAAAACATATTTATCGCAATTACATACAGGTTGAGGTGAAATTTTGTGAAATCTTATACTTCATAACTAATTTGTAATTATAATATCAACTGTTAAATATTCCATCAATCGTATTTAATGGTTGTGATTGATAACTAACGCTTTCTTGGATTAAGAGCTAAAAATAATGGGGTAATATCGCAGCTGCAGTAACTACAAGAAATTAGTGCTGAACAAAGTTTGATTAGTGAGCATTATCAGTTCGTAAGAGTTCATTTGATCCAACCTGTCAGAAAACAATTTCAGATAAGCGCGTATTGTACGTGCAATAAAATTATTTATCGCACAAAGAGAAGAACGTGTGGGGACGTAAGCAGTTCAGTAGGGGGAAATGTCAACTGTACGAGGACGACACGCCTCATCTGAATGGTATACATTCGAACACGCCACACGCGCATGCGTTAATTTACTAAGGTTTGCTGTACACGCGCTTGTGGCGTGTTCTAATGTATACCACTTGGATGAGGCGTATCGTTCACGTACCATTGCAGCATTAGTAGCCAAGATTAGTATTCATCTTCGCCCTCGGCGTCGTCGTAAGAGTCTGTGCCGACTTCCTCATAATCCTTCTCCAGAGCGGCCATATCTTCTCTGGCTTCTGAGAATTCACCTTCTTCCATACCCTCACCGACGTACCTGCAATTTATCTTGGTATTTTTAATAACATCTCATTACACCGCTGAGTTCTGTGCCGATGGGAAATACTCAAAATTTCTTCTGCAGTTAGAAGGCGCTCTATGAACCGTAGCGGCGAGTTTGTTTAGGTCCGTTTCGTTGTGGGATCAAGTTATATGTCAAGAAAACGGTAAGGAAACGATGAATTAGTACAGCAACTTACTGAGATTCTCTCAACTTGAGCCTTATTACTAACATTCCAAGACATCGTTTACTTGTTATTGACTAATAAATTACGTGTATACCATGGGGTAGCTGGGTAGCGACTTATACGGGATTGCTTAGCCAAATATGCGCCAGCGTTCTACGGATCATTTTTAGGACACATGTTCTTTCAATTAGTGTCAGATTCATCATCGATTAATGTAATTACTTGTTCAATCTTAGTCAAGAAAGAGTCAAAAGTAAGAAGGAAAAAATAGGTGCTATTCAAACGATCGAAAAATGAATATTTCAGTAATGAATAATGATAATCTGTTATATTCCGTCGTTTCATTAGTAAAACTGCAATTAACTGACCAGTGGACGAATGCACGCTTGGCGTACATAAGATCAAACTTGTGATCGAGTCGAGCCCACGCCTCGGCGATCGCCGTAGTATTCGACAGCATGCACACTGCGCGCTGCAGTTTTGCCAGATCGCCGCCCGGCACTACTGTCGGAGGCTGATAATTGATGCCCACTTTGAAGCCCGTCGGACACCTATAGCACGAAAATGAACACAACCAGGCTCGATGAATGGAGTTAAGCTATATTTTTACATCTGAGGCATATTTCCGGAAACTGTTGTGATCGCAACTATTGCAAACGCAATAATGAGAAGCACGCTGATTGATCGGTTCTGATGTGGGCGAAGAGAAACCCCACATTTACACCAAAATCGACCAATCAGCGCACCTTGATTACTGCGTTTGCAACTGTTGAGAGCATAACAGTTTTCTGAAATTGGCCCCTGATCAATGATGGTGGTCGTTTTTACCTAAACATTTTGCTCAGTACAGTGGAATTCGTTTATAGCGGTTTCGGTTATAACGGTATTTCGCTTATACCAGGCGAAACTTGCCGGTCCCCCGATGACCGCTATAAACAAATTTCATTGTAGTTCATTATGAACGAAACTGAACGATCGTCCATATGTCGTGGCCGGAACTTACACCCCATCAACTTAAAACTGTTGCCTGATTACGTTAAGTGAAGTAAACGATTTCAATGCTCACCGTTTGCGTTGGCTGCGACGCACACGATGAGTGTTAAAATCATTTACTGAACTTAGCGCTCATCAAGGGAAGGATTACGGTTAGTGGGGTGTAAGTTCCGGTCACCAAATGTCCCATTTTTAGATAATGTTCTTCAATATCCATTGCAGTTAGTTGAATTACGATAAAATAATTGCTTACCAATCGACAAACTGAATGGCGCGTTTTGTTTTGATCATCGCAATAGCCGAGTTGACGTCCTAAAAAGCATAACAATCTTAAGTTGGTTATTCAATCGAAACTTGATGATTTACAATAGATCATTGATAGCAGAGCAACTAATATTAGATATTCGACCAGAACGATCTTATTCGGTAAATCAAAATACAGTCAACTGCGTTTATAACGCCTGGCTCTACAACGTCACTGGCTTTATAACGTCGGTCCTTGGCTGGTCCCGTGTACTATGTTTTGTACAGGGCTAACTGCCTCTATAACGTCGCTGTCTTTATAACGTCGCTGTCTTTATAACGTCGCTGTCTTTATAACGTCGATCTTTGGCCGGTCTCTTGACCGAAGTTATAAAAGCAGTTGACTGTACAATACATAATACAGTCAAAACCGGATAAGCGGACACCGCATAAGCGGACAAACCGGATAAGCGGACATTTTTGGCAAGCCCCATGTGCGACATTTGTATGCAACCATGATCGCTTAAGCGGACAAGCCGGATAAGCGGACATTTTTCTCTAACCAGGTCAATGTCCGCTTCTCCGGTTTTGACTGAATGATAGGACAAAATCGCTAAGGATGGAAATTTTACCTTGGGTACGACGTCGCCACGGTACAGAAGGCAGCAGGCCATATATTTCCCGTTTCGCGGGTCGCATTTAACCATCTGACTGCCAGGTTCGAAGCAGCGATTCGTTATTTCTGCCACGGTCAGCTGCTCGTGATATGCCTTCTCCCTGAATTACAGACGTTCATCACGAGAACATGGCACTATGAGAAATAAGAATGATCGATATGACTGTGACATTGTGCTTAAACGTTCTAAGCAAGCGCTAAAATAGCCTACAGCAGCTGATCAGCCAATTTACTTTTGATCTATCAGAATTTAGAATTTAGAGTCCTGCCTGCAAGCATAGTGGAAAATCGGCACGGACTGTTAATTTTGTTCGCGAACAAAACTATCGATCGTTAATCAGTAGCAGAAGATGCTTATGCAAACGGACAAAATGAACGCGCGCGCTAGCTGTACGCAGCGGTCCACGCATCGTTCGGATTACCGCCTTTCGTCTGTTGGCGGCCCAAGCGAACAGTTCACATGCATCAGTATGTCTTTCCCGAGATATTTAGGGGTGAGATTCTACATTGCTTTTATTTTTAAACTCATCCAGCAAATATGCTGCTTGTTAAAGTGTTACAATAAGCAGTCGACGCCTCATCATCTCAATATGAAACAGCAGCACGGCACATACAGACGATATCTGTGGAGGCCAGCCAAAACGCTCATTTAAATTTTCTTAACCACAAATTTTACAAGCATAAGCTCAGCAGGCTAAAAACTGGATTAAAAGATGCATTTTTCAAAGAGTAGTCTTCAAAGTAATACTGTCCCATGATAACTCTCTTTCACAGTAAATAAAAACTCACGCGGAAATGACGGGAGCATAAGTAGCCAGAGGGAAATGGATACGAGGATAAGGTACGAGGTTCGTCTGGAATTCGGTCAGATCGACGTTCAATGCTCCGTCGAAACGTAGCGATGCCGTAATCGATGAGACGATTTGCGCGATCAGTCGGTTCAAATTTGTGTAGGTCGGTCTAAAACGCATATTCAGCTGGCGTTGAAAACAGAAATACGTCAGGAAAGACAAGAAAATATCTCTTATCACCCTTTTTTGCAATTAAAATAATATATTTCTTAATAGATATAATAGTTTATGATTTTGTTGTGTAGGCAAATATTGCAAATGCTCTAGAAACAGTAGTAAACTATGAATGGATGATACGTGAAATACAGGGCACTTTTCTCTCGTGATATCAATCCGAAAATGTTATAAGCAAAAGTCGACTGCATATCATCTTGCAAATGGCTTACAGTTGTAAAAAAACAACGTTGCTTTCAACTAATTTCTAGTGATAAAAATATTCGCTTAAATTTGTCATTTTCTAGGCAATTACTCTTAAGCTCATAGATAGACAAGGATGTGTGACAACTGGTCGCCTTTAAAGCAACGTTATGGATTGATTCTCTAACCGAGTAATATCGATGTGCCGACGACAAATGTCATAGATAGCCTCATTGTCAACCATGAAAGAGCAGTCGGAGTGCTCGAGAGTTGTGTGAGTTGTGAGAATGGAATTGTAGGGCTCGACGACGGCCGTGCTGATCTGTGGGGCCGGATAGATGCTGAACTCGAGTTTGGCCTTCTTGCCGTAATCGACGGACAGACGTTCCATCAAAAGCGCAGAGAAGCCACTGCCCGTTCCGCCGCCGAATGAATGAAAGATTAAAAAGCCCTGCAGACCTGAGCACACTTCCGTGATGCCTGCAATTAAACGGTTTGCTATAGTTACATTAATGAAAACTTACTGGCCAGGTTTATACGCTTTACCACATCAGTTTTATTTTTATAAAAACTCAGGTCAAATCACAAGGGCTTTTTAAAGGTCGAATCATTACGAAACTTGTCCTCCTTGATTTAGAAAACCTTCTGTTTGAATGGAGCAGTGTCATTATTTAAGTGAAAATGGTAAAAAAAGGTAGCACATTTAATATTGTTTATTATTCATATATTAATATTAACTATGTATGATAAAATAACTTTCCAGGATGATAATTATTCAGAAATTGATATGGTTTGTAGTCATACTGATGTGCGCAGCTTACAGTTATCTTTGGTATATACGTCAGAGTTAGGGATGACCGCAATTATACTTCAAGCCTTTAAAGAATATGTTTCATATTTCGCCTCAGTTCAAAAATGTATAATATTAAAAAGAAACAACTAACGTCTGATACGATCCATGCAGACGTCGATGATCTCCTTGCCGATGGTGTAATGACCGCGCGCGTAGTTGTTGGCCGCATCTTCCTTGCCCGTTATGAGCTGCTCGGGATGGAACAGCGAGCGGTACGTTCCGGTTCTAATTTCATCTTGAACAAAAGCACATGTAGGTATATTTTAGTCAGGTCAAATCAAAATTGCGATAGTCGCCTGCTGCGAGGGACCACGTCACGCACTGTCACTCGTGTTACTTGTACTGTTATTGCTTACAGATCAAGATACGTTTGCTTCATACTTTCTGCCCGCCTTTCACAAAATCAGTGAAAAGATCAAAAAATCTTATACTTGTGATAATAGGTACGGCATGCTGTTTTGCTGTCCGCAACATAACCACAATGGAAAGTGGTTGGTTTGGAAGGTTTGAAAAGACTGACGACATCTAACTAACCCAAAAACTGTAAACAGAGGCATTTGAAAAGAAGCGCGTGTGAATGATAGGAAACCGATTCTTGCATTTAGCGGTGCGCTAGATGCTTGACGTGTTCTTCGATCTTCAAATTGCGCCATAATCCACAATTACAGTGTATCCCCCTCCAGACGCTCATATTCTCCTACTTCTATTCTCACAACTTTTTCCAGAGGAACAGAATTACTGTACAAAACATCAGTGTACCAAAAACTGAACAGTATTTCTTGTGGCAAAATACAAAGTTCTCCATTACGATCACAATAAATCCTTGATTTCTGCGAGTAAAATACTATGCATTTTTTGCAGTTAATTTTTACAGCGACTACCCAAATTAAGGCTTGGTTTTCTTATCGATCAAAAATTGAGAGCGTACACTATACCCTGTGCGGTAATACAGTTTGGGGGCACTAAAAAAGAATATATTGCGAGTGAAAGTTCTGTCTTAACTTACCAATGACAGTTGGTTCCAGGTCGACGAATACAGCGCGCGGTACATGTTTTCCTGAAACATTCCAAATGAGTGTAAACTTCAGCTGAACAAAAATAGCTGAGACTATGCCCATGCACGCGCGCTGAAGCTAAAGAGAAGTAAATCTCGGTGGCTGACATTAAAGTGGCGGTCACATTGCAGCCGCAAATGCGGTGCCGCTTAGGTGGTCACAATGCAGCCGCATTTTTGTACAATGCTAGGAATAAAATGAGCGCCAATTTAAAATTTTTGCGATGCGCTATTAATTGTTTGATAATTTTGAACGTTGTAACAAATTTTAACCTTAAACAAAATTCAAATATATCATTGATCTGTGTCGACAGTACGACAAATTTGAGACATTCCACACGAGACTCAGTCGAATACAAAATTTGCGGCTTAGCCGCAAAACGACGCCGCATTATTACCACGCGCGGCAGCAAATGCGGCTGCCGCATTTGCGGCTCAGCCATAATTGCGGCTTGCGGCTACAATGTGATCACCACATAAATAAGTGTATGAGTCTGTTGTATACGACCGCTGAATGTACAAAATTGAAGGTCTGAGTCCCAGTTCTACGTTTTGCCCCTTAAACATGGTATGCAAAAAAGAAACGTAGGTGGTGAAAATTTGGATATTAATAATTACCTTTTTAACACTCAAAATTTGGCAGTTCTACGAAACAGAGCCTAGAAGGAATATTCTTCTCGTGCTTATTTGCTCGTTCATGTTAACTCGAAACAACATAAGAACGAAGTAAAAGGAAGCCACATGGAAAATAATAATGCAGTTTTTATAGTAACTGCTACTGCAAAACACTACAACGACGATAATTATTGTCAATAGGCAGGGCGACACTCGATTACGACACCGAAAAGCCTTTATTTACGGTGACAGGCACAATAACCCAGTGGAAAAGAAATAGAATTACCAGCGCCCGTTTCGCTGAAGAACGTATTGTAAGAGGCGTCCTCCTGACCGATCGTCGAGTCGGAGGGCATTTGTCCGTCAGGCTGGATGCCGTGCTCCAGGCAGTACAACTCCCAGCACGCATTGCCAATTTGAACTCCCGCTTGTCCAACGTGCACGCTGACAACTTCGCGCTAAAACAGAATATTGATTGAAAGAGGAAACGAACGAATTGGATACTAGTAAAGAAAAGGCAGTTATTTAACCGATACTTTAGTTGAAAAGATAAGGATTTATATTGTACTTTTCCCATCAAATTTCACAAAAAGTCGCAGTTTGATCGACTTAAAACGGAAATATTTCATTCCTATTCGAGCGTTCAAAACTGTTTAAAACTGTCTCCTTTGAAGCCCCTGCGGGCTAACTTCATCAATATTATAATCAACACGCGTTGCGTCTATTTACAAGTCGCTGGCTGTAACTTAGGCTTTAATAATTGGCTCAGTTTCGTTGTCACAACAAACAATGACTAAGACCTCAGTGAGCTGTGAAGATGACGCTGCAAGAAATACGTCATACCAAAATGTGAAAGCGAATTTGCTTCTTAAGATCTAATCCGTAATCGTCCACAAGTTCAATTCATGATAGAACATGCTAACCGATTACAAATTTTTGATATAGTAGCTCAAACTGGTTTTCCGTCATATCATAATATCACAAATAGTGTGATGAAGTTTGGAGTTTTCAGAGCACGTATGCAGTAATAAAATTTTTTCACAATATTAAATTAACAGTAATTTTTTGCAAATGGGGACTCTTTTTAGGTGACAGACAACGTTCAAACGTCGGTCGATACAAATTTATTACAAAGCTGAATGATTAAATCTCTAATATGGGTATGAAAATGTTGCTGTCATTTTTATAATGATAATATATATGTATTTTGCACGATGGAAAACAGTTAGGATGTCATTTTTAAGATTTCAGTGAACATCTGTCTAGTGCACTTATATTTTTATTTTATTAAAATCATCGTCTTAGCATCATATGAAGAAACAACAAAGGGCTGAAGCTGAAGATTATCGTTACACAATTTGAAGGTTATTTTTCACTTAGTGCATAGCCTGGCGTTGAATCTGGCCTGGTAAAGATTACTTTAACTGAATAAGCTAAAGCAATTTATTTTCTGCCACACCCGCGATAAATGACACTTTAATGGTTTTACGAAGAAGAAACGTACATTTCGGTTGGACATTTTGACGTGAAAGCGCTCTCTGGGTGCCCTTAGAGCAAATGTTCAACAGTCTCTCAGATAAAACGAGTAATATAGGGTCTCGAAGAGGACGGATTTGAGGGCAGTCGGCTCAAGCGAAACAGATCTCAGCCGACCACAGCAAGTGAGTTGCAAGCAGCAATTTCCTGAACGGACACCACCAGGCCACCTACGAACTGGGTAGAAAAAATATAATAGAGAGAGAGCGTGACAACTTCGCGAGCCTATTGAGACACGAGGAGGTGAGTGTGGTGAGGCAAGAGCGAAGAGATGTGAAGGGGAACACTGAGGCGTGAAAAGGGGCGGAAAATTGATTCCGCTACTTACCGGCATTATTCGCTTAGTCAGAGCAGTCAATGGACCGATTTGGTTATATGACAGGAGATATGCAAGACTGTATGCGAGGAATGCGAGCGACTCGGCTATAGCTGCTCACACGATGATGCGAAATTTAGTGCGGATGGATGCGCGAATTCTTGTTGCCATCGATATTATTCGCGCTTACAATCTATATCCGTCGTCTTGACAACGGTTGGAGATGTGAACAACAGTAAGAGAGCCGCATTTATGCCTCTGAGCCTCTGAGCGGCTCCACCTATTAAGACAGATAGATATTGAATGCCCTGCAAGGCTGGTTGACGATGAAGCCTTGCAAATTGCGACGCGATGATTACCTTACCATCTTTGAGCCAGTCATTGTGATTGCTTGGCGTCGATCGTTGTATGACGGATGTAGTAATTTCAGAACGATGATCGCAGGACGTAGAGAATTCAAAATGAAATGCCTTGGGCAATGAAAGCGAGAAAGGCTGTGCGAAAAGGCGAAATAAGACTGAATCCAAATGAGTCGGTATGAGGACTGCGGCGCATGAAAGTTATTAAGCAATCCAGTTGGCATGAGATCTGCAGACGGCGGTTGCCACTGACGACGCGCCGATTTCATTTCTCGACTGGCGTGTAATTTGTCGATCGATCGCAGAAGAGACCACCAAGGTGCATAATGAGGCCGCGTCAATAGCACCTCCGCGCACCGAGACGCACTGATCGGAAGTGTGAACGGCTCTTGGCGATTCGACAATGCACACACACACGCAATGGGAAGGATTGACGTGCAGCCTGACGAGATCTGTAGCGAAGAGTCCCGCCTATGAGCAGCATGCGATGATGCTTGAGACATGATGTTATGCATAACGAAATGTGATAGATGGGTGGCGGGGTATTGCAGGTATCAGAGTTGAACACTTACCATGTTCGGAGAGCGAGCGGCCAGGGTGGCATGACGAGTACCAGCTCTCCTAGATTTATGACCCAGCTCTATCCGTGCTTATCCAGAAAAGGTCCACGATAGGTGTCCTTATTTTTCAAAACAGATCATCGCCATCACGCAGTAAGTACACATAAGGATTCCCTTTACAAAATTAATTTCTGTGCTCCTCCCAATTCCATACCTCAAAGTTGCCAACTCCTCTAGCGGAATGCGTCCCCCACGCCAACTGATGCAAGGGGGTTTTTTAGAGAAACTTTACAATGTCAAAAAATTTCAACTGGATGGATTGTGGCGCTGAACTGTACGCATAGAAAGTTGTGGAATACGTCGTAACTCTATCAATTGTTTATTAAACGTAACGAGAATACGGCGGTCTTAAATTTTTAGTAATATTAAACACATATACAGTTCGAGTCAAGATACTGCTTGCGTCACTGGTAATCGCTGCCTGAATACGGCAGTTAAGCTTTTCCAATCGAGCCAACACCACAACGTTCGCATTGACAATGACCGAGAACGCCGCCAATGCCTCCGTGGCAAGTACCGGTGGCGCAGCTTTGCAGCTTGCACCCGGTGTAGCAAGTCAGCTTGCCCATAACACATGCAATTGCTTCCGTTTCCATTACTGCGCCGGTGAGCAGGAGAATGGCAAGGAAGCAGTACAGTTTGCACGACATGGCTGAAGATTAATCACTTGTGTATTGTGAATATTTTTCCGACAGTTACAACTTGACACTGACAACATCGAAAGAGCCATTAATACAATAATTAAGTAAATGTCATTGTAGAATCTTTATTCTTAATAAGTTTAAACCGATCGTAATTATTTGATTATAGTAGATTCCAGCGCTATAGAACGAATTCGTATCGTCTTCTTTTTGATTTTAAAACAAAAAATGACAAATTGTAAAAGAAGTAGTGAAAAGCATTCCTTGCACTGGACGTTCTTGCTTATGACTTTTCGCTTGGCGACACAGCTAGTTGCATTTCGTGCGTGAATCTTTATTATGACTACAATACTAAAGCTTATATTTCTCATTATTAACAAAGAAATTTTGACAATAGTATGAAATCGCAGTACTTCAAAGGGCGTAGCGGGAGGATTTAGTCAACTCGTGACATAACAGTATGCGAGCTTTATACCTCTTGCATAGTTTACAATACAATAATAATTGCATCCTACCTTTTTACAAACTGCAAATGAGGCTATAGAATCGAAATGGTTTCCTTACCGTAGTGTTGAGTAGCGAGTGTGGAAGCAGAATCGAAACGACACAATGTTCACAAATTTCACCGGTATGAGACACTGATGTAATTACTGAAGTATCGATGACTTTTATAAGCGATTTAGTATCGGCATCATTGTTGTAAACAAGCAAGTGCCGTTGCCGATCGAAGAAGAAATTGTAAACATGTCCGTTCCTTCCTAAGCGAAAGCAGTGACGTGCAGTATGAGCGAACGCAACAAAGATCGCACCCTACGGCGAAGGCGTTGTAAATTTCGGTGCTAAAATACTGGTTCAGTTATGTTTGATTGCTGTTTACTGGCACTTGCAATGACGTTTAAATACATACTTATTTACTTTTTTATATAATATCTCAAATTAGATATTTACGTTTCGAAGAATGACAGGGGTCGGCGTGAGTAAATCATTCATTCAACCGGACGTGAGCGCGCCAATAGTTTTTCAGATTCAACGTGGTTTTGCCGTTCATTTTAATGATCACGCGTTCCATCTCATCATGGTCTCTGAAAGTTGTCAACAAAGTTTCAAGACACACTGGGACACAAAATGAATATAATAGACGTTGAATGAAAGTTGAAAATTAAGCTCTTGGTGAAATGAGACCCGAGATATCACACTTCTCTGCACAAAGTTCCCTGAAAAGGCGCAAGGAAGCCATGCAAGCAGTTCTTCGAGAATTCGTAGCTCAATCTCCAATGGATATGGACGTCATACATTAAACATGCAGTGCTTAGCTTGAAATGTGCTACAAATAAAATAATCTCCTTCCTGATGATTGCATATCGTGCTTTGATAATGTAATCACTTTTTCACAATTTTTCAAATCAAAAATCAGAAAGTCGTAAATAAAGCATTTCAATTCAACCATGATAGTGCAACAAAGAAATAATTTGTGAAGTAGTCAACTTGATTGAGACTTTGTAGTTTAAAAATAATCAATGATTAAGTAGTTAATAATCACTACTAAAGAATAACGCATCGACATTTCATTAATTACTAAGGATTTACTCTCGACTGATAACTAACCAATCAAAAATTTAATTATCTCCGTAAAAGCAATCACAGGCAATCCGTTGTTTGAACTATGATAATGGTGCGTTTACCGTAACGCGGGGTTTCTAAATCCCTCCAGATACCTATGTATGCGTAAGTAGATTAAACGTTCATCAAAGTCAAACGTGTTGAAACATAAAATACAAATAAGTAGAGAATAAATATGAAATGTGGAAATGGGAAATTCCTCCTCCCCGCTCCCGACAGCCCTATCCAAATTCTTCTCCCATCGCCCAACTTCTGGCTCTATCCATTTGTGATACTGGACTTTGAACTCTGTTTCAACTTGGTATTTTATTATTGCTTTTATGAATGATATAATGGCTCTATAAATACTAAGACAGGTAGTCACATTTGCATTTTTCAACAACGGAATGATTTAATGCTTTGTAGCACAAAAGTCATGTTTTCTGAAACTGATTCTCTCTTGCAAACAAATAAGGCACAGCTTACTTACGAACGAAACTTATATGAAATGCTAAGTTAACGCACAAATGAGCAAATGGTATCGCTGTATCCCTATCTTCACTAAATCGTACGCATATAAATCAGACACTCTTTACTTCTCTAGTACAGATGGAAAAATACTGCAGCAAAGCATTGTCGTGATGGTAGCAAATGGGTGCTTGAAGCTATTAGTTACTAACGTTTATTCGAGTATACGGCGACAAATACGCGATATAATAATTCGAGATTACATGCGAGTTAACATATTATATAAAGGCTGAGACAAGGGGAGTTGCGTCTCGTCCCATTGGCTCAACGTACAGTCACCGGTGAATGGTTTTCACTCATTGATAAGTTAGCCTTGTATTGTCTGGCTATAGAATAATCGAGCCAGCTAACTCTAACAGTGCGCACAAAAAAACTACTGCTGCTAAAAACATGAGTAAAAAATTCTTAAAATTCAGTTTATTTCCTTTCAGCTGTAGGAAGCAAAATTACAGGACGCAATTACATATGCGCAACATTTACACCGTGAAGTCAATCACAAAGAAGTACTCTAACTAATTTAAAAATTAATTAACGAAATAGCAACGTAGTAAACCACAGGTCGGAAAATCCCGATTAATGAAGATACAGAAGAAATAAAAGATAATTAGAGGTCGATATGCGGCGCGTGAATTAAATTTTCCGGTGCCTTCGCTGTGCATCGTGCATCGAAAGCGGCTGAACTACGAGTTAAGCTCCTTACTTTCGGTAATTATTTGAGTATTCACGCTGCGACCATCTCAGTATTTATCCCTTGACGTCCTCGTCTATTTCAGTTTTAGCTCACGCTTCAGTGACTGGTGCAGCCTGATCTAAAACTCTTTCGCCAACCAATATTTAATTATGTTATCAGTGTCGTGCGCTCTCGTTTTGGTCAAAGTTGTAGTGATATGTCTGAAGTAAAATCAGCGCGATGAGGAGGTTAACGCTCTGGGCTGACGACTGCATCATTTTCTGAACTTCCGAGGCGGAAGAAAACGCGAGGCGAGGTTGGAAGGTGGCCACTCCTGATGGAGTTATGTCCCTTCCCATATCTAGTGAGCTAGAGTTAATGAGTCTTTACGGATCGTTTGAATCAAAAATGAAGGGACCTTGAAAATTTCATCTCGAACTTCTTGTCTTATCGGTCAGAAGTCGAAAGGTTCTCATAAAGGGAACTTCCGCTTTGAAGTTGATCCTTCTCCAACTCGTTATTGATACACTTTTTTTCTTCTTGTTTTCACCTTACGGGGGCGTCACCAAGCATTGAACTGTTTAGAAACTACGGAAAGTCGCGCGCGCTTCAATGTGGCCTCGAAGATCCTGCTTTGCGGCTTTCTAAAATGTTCTCAAAGGGAGGGGACTTATTATCAACAAAGTAGGGCACAAATCAAATGATTAGGACCAACAGGAAGAAAGTGATTATCTTAATAATCCGTGACATTTGCGAAAAATGCATCAGTCGCTCATGTGGGAATCTCGTGAACTGAACGTTACAGTAAGCGGGCGGAGTCGCATATCTCAGCCATATCTGACGTTATCTCTGAGGGTGGAGACGTAGCCAACAGATCCTTGACCTTAGGTCTGCAACAACTATATGTTCCACTCAACTGTTAAAAACTGTTAACAGGAAATAATACACCAAAACGCTACAACTTTCATTAGGCATAGGCTTCTGTTACCGCACTACGGTACTGTATCTTCTATAGTCTACATTATAATGAAATGTGGTAAATCGTCGACATACCAATCTCAATCACATGGACTCTTGTAAAATAAATCACTGATGTTTTAGACATTCGCTATAAATACTAAAAGATAATCACCATGCTCTGCTACAACGCCTCTTCCGCTGCTGCTGCTACCGGCGCGTCCGTCGATCCACGAGAGTCTTATGCGTCTAGCCTTGCTCTCTACCAACTTTATGTATACGCTAGTATTCCGGCTGTAGTTTCGAACGCAGTCTGCATAGCGGTACGAGATATATATCAGTATTTTAGCTGTTTCTAAGCGCAGCATGAGACGTTAATATAGTTTTTCAGATGCTACTACTATTTCAGAAAGAGTCCAATCAATAAACTCAAATTATGCATAAAATACATAGATTATGTCTACATTTGTTAACACTGGTTAACACTTCAATTGTGTAATATAAAATTTGTCCTCAAACAACATAATCTCTTAATTGCTTATTCGGCGCAAGACATGTAATTGACTAGAGTCAATTAGGTGTCCTAAAAAGATAATGAATGATCTCGTTCCTCTGACGGGTAGCGTCAAAGTAAAATTACTCACGCACAGCCGGAAGATGGTGGGTTCTTGGAACACGAAGCGGAAGTCAAATTGTTTTACTGATTGATCAGTTGAACTAACATTATCTAAGAAAATTTCAAGCAAATATTTAGGTATTTCTCTCGAGGCAGGAACTTCGCAGCAAGTACCCAATGTTTGTCACTTTGACCATCGGAGATCTACTCACGGGCCTCGGCTCGCTGCTGGCTGGAGTTTATCGAACGCGATTAATCCTCGACAATGATTACAATAGACGGACTAGTTTTGAATGCCTGCGCAATTCTTGGCCGCACTTCTACATCATTGGTCTGTCTCAATATACCTATCCTGTTTAATTAGCGCACTTTCCACATCAAACAAAACACGTTCCATTTCAGAGAGGATATTTCCCTACCTGACATGACCTGGAAAGCGTTTTCTTTAAACTAGAAAGTGTCCTGTGTTGATTTGGAATTTTTACTTATAAAAGCCGATGTGGTATAAATAAAAAGATTTGTTTAGGAGGCCAAATCTCTGCCTTCATCATGCTCCTGATGGGCATCGAGCGCATTATGGCCGTGTACAAACCGCTGTTCTACAAAAAGTATGCGACCGTTCGACTGCGACTGATAGTAATCGGCTGCTGTGTCCTGGCGGCATTCGTCTCGCTACTGATCGGCTATCTATGCTCCTACCTGAATAGCGATCAGTGCGTCATTGCTACCTGCTCCATTCTGAACACCACCGGCCGCCTCTATAGCGATTATAATTCCATTGTCATTATTGGGTTTCCTATTTTTGCGCTGATTCTGAACATCATGACGTTCGTCGGAGCCAAAAAGTAAGTTTTCTGCTTGTGCCTTTTTTGCTTTTCACTGGAACATTAAACGGACAACCTTTGACACATTATTCACTCGTTCACCTAAATTGGTTTCAAATACAGAAATTTTTGACCAACAGTTAAAAAATATTATCTTATGATGTCAAGTTAGATACACTGATCATCGCCGCGTACTTATTGTGCACATAAATGATATCTACGTGCAAAACCATTTGAGTACGGTCCTAAACGAAAACTACTGAGTTTATACTCTAAAAGAAAACTGTTGTCATTTATAATTATCGAGAAAATGTGTTGTATTTTACAGTTAGCTCGGCAGGAAATTACTGCCAAATGAGAAGCTAAACACAGCTTGTAGAGACATCTTATACAGGCGACTCGCCACATAAAGCTATAGTCAAACTAACCACGGTGTGATGTGCCTTCAGAAGAGACAAATTTATGAATAATGGGATTGTCACCAAGTAGTAGAATCGTCGCCTAAAAAATAAATTTTGCCTCTTAAATAACTTAAATTTTCCAAAACTTAAAATGATAGCTGTTGGAAATGGGTCATTTAGGGATCGAGCTTTAATAGATAGGAGTTAATAATAATCATCAAATCAGAGGACATTCGCGGTTTTATTTTTAAGATCCAATCTCTTTATGCGCGGCCGACTAATCAGCTCAAGAATTAGGATAAATTTGAGCGAGAGGCGAAGCTAAGAAGGCAGGAGAGACGTGGTCGATATCTATCAGTTTTGGAAAGAACATCGTGGATTTTCACGTTTCTTCATTAATTTTGCCCCTCCCAGCTTTAGAGACACCCTCTAGTCGTTCGTCTTTCCCCTTAGTCTGTCAGTTATAGCTTCGCTCCTGATAAAAGTCTCAACAACTTGACGATATTTTTGCCATATCAACGGAGAGAGAAAGAATTGCCCTTAATCAGGAGGTTCAACAGTGGCTTTTAGATCGAGCAGCAATGCATCAACGCTGGCCGAGTGGCACAAAGTGTTGCTGACACTGGCGATTTGTACCTGTTCAGTTGTGCTTATCGCAGTTCCAAATTTTCTTTTATGGGGCTACATGCGCTACTGGAACCCTGTGTTCATGCCCTATCTCTTCATCGCATTCTGCTGCTATTCCACCATCAACCTCTTCGTCTACTTCATTATGAAAGCAGATTTCCGTCAACAATTACTTTTCATGCTAACTCTCGGCGTCATCAGCATCGCCGACACAACCGACAACAAGACTGAAGCGCGCTCCATTCAGGTTCAACCAAAAGTCTCGACTCGAGGAGTAACAGAAATGAACCAGCCTTCAGCAGCAAACAGTCTTTCTTTTCTCTCAGCGAGGTTTTCGGTTTCAGGGCTACTTCCAAGATCCGCACAAGTCTAGGCTACAGTATAGTGCAACAACTGACCCTAATAAAAATATCAGCATGATAAAGTTATAATTATAATTTGTTTACAAGGTTTTGCCATTTTGCAATAATGCGCGCATCACAGCCAGAGATCTGTTATCTAAGAGGTGAGAAATAAATCAATAAGGTCGACCCACCGGCGTCTAGCGAATGCGGCAGTTTGAACGGAACTTTCAGGAAGCCGAAGCCAAAAAATCGAATGTAATTGAAATGTGTCGGATTTCATTATATCGCGCGTTTTTGTACGAAAGCAATCGGTATCCTGTAATTATCCCATACAAACTATGCTATATCACTGGATCAGCTGTTGTGACACTAAACGATGGTTTATATTTTTCTCATTTTTCCGCTCTAATAAGGATCCTTTCCTTGACAAAGAGGACGTTTCTCAAATTGAAATCAACATTCTTCCTACTGATTTGGCCTATAAAATGTCATTCTTGATTTGGAAAGTCTCCTTATTCAAGCGGATATAATATTCATTACATACTTACTCTTTTCAATGTTAATGGCGCGAGATCGATAAAATGCTCTCCTACCACCTGTTGACATTAATTCTTATTGTTTCCTATATTGATTTTTAAGTTTCTGTCACTTTTTACCTGATTTTCTAAAGATTCATTTGTCTTTGACGATATTCTATATACGTACGAATTCAAAATTGATTGACGTTAGAAGAATGGTTCATTGAACGTGTTATCACAGATACAGCGGTGTCGATGTTGCAGAACGGTCATTTAGAGTAGCGTCATATTTGGTTGTGTTTCGATTGGGTATGATAAATCCCGACTAGTCATTCTTCGCTAAGACATGCGAGTTGCTTCAGTTAACTTTTGTACCTTCTTCGTCATGCCTTTTTGGCGCTCTAAGGATCGCTCAAGTGAATATTTTGTTCGGCACTTTTTTCGTTAAACTTTCCGTTACCTCTGACCCACAGGCCAACTTTGCCGACTGCAGTTCACTCGTTCATTAGTTAAACGTTTCCGTTTCGATCTATGTAACATAAGTGTGTGCACTTCTTACTGATTATTTTCCATATACGCCAAATATTTTCTTAAGAAAGATGTTGTGTTTAGCTCCTAACTATTTTCCAGTCTTTTAGTATTGTTAATTGTATATATGCACCGGTTAGAAAACTATCTGACGGCCTCAAAACATCTTTATCATAACATAAGCATTTGAATCAAATGAATGCCTGCAAGAGAAAATCAAATTGATATTCTACCTTGACGCTTGCTGAAGAGTACGACTTCGACCTATTATTCCTTGCTGCGTAGTTTAACGGTAAGTTAAATTCTGAGCATGTCTCGTTAATTAGTCTATAAGCCTCAGCCATGTTAATGCCGCGCATTAGCATATTAAGGTGCGTGAAAGCCGATGTTCGTGGGCGCGTTTCCGAAAATAATAGAAAACATTGTCACACAAGAAACTCGTGATGAATGCCCGTTAAATGTTTATTAAGAGTCGACTTGCGATATATTTATGTTCACCGTTAGGTTTGATAGTGACACTTTCAAAAATTGTTCCCGACGACTTTGGCCGCTGATTGGATGACTTAAACGTAAAACAATCTAAGCCAAATGGGGAAAATAAGGAAAGAAATGTTGTCCATTAAAAGGTTTTAAAAATTATTCATATAATAACTGTTTATAAATTCAAGATGTCCACGTTTAATGAAAGCTGATTAACCAAATTTTTGTTTCCATTACGCAACAATTATCAATACATATATTCGCTGAGCAATTAACAGGTTTCATAGAATTTTGAGCAAAGAAGCATTGTGAGAGCTGGTACAATAGAGAATGAAAATGCCATTGTTAGAGACAACAAAAGGAAGATGTCTTAAATAGGAATCACAGTTTAATTCGTTGTCGTTACGTTATAAATTTGCTTGTAGTTCTTTCAGACAGTCGGATTGCTTTTGTAGGCCGGCGGTGGGATTGTGGTATTGTATGCAGGAAGGTCTGAAAGTGTTTTACGCTTATAGATGTTCTCCTTTAAAAATTGCAATCGAAAACTGTTTTTCATATTAGAGCACCCAGTTTATCCTACTTGAAATTATTATTTTACAAATGAAAACGACTGTTTTTACGAAAGTATAAAGCTTACTAGCCACTGGAACGGTTACGGTGGCATGCTGATGCGCAAAGTGAGGGCAATCGCTGTGAGAGGTCCGGTATTTCTTGCAGCAGCAGCGACACTTGTGGACGGTTACAACACACATGATAGTCAGGAAGAAGAAAACGAAGAACACCACGGCCACCGTCGCCCATGCTGGCATGCCTGAAACCAAAAGACGCTTCCTTTTTAATTTCATTTTCCCTACTTTCCCAGTGGTTAACAACAAATTCACTCATGTATTGATGTTAAGGCGCTTGAAGAATGAATATACCACTTTCTCTTTAATAAGGACACTTCCCAAATCAAAGACATGTATCAAAAATGATATTTCTTCGAGGAAAAATCGCAAAATATTGTGCGCCCTACATAAATACCAAGAATTTACGCATCAAAGAGCCATATCTCATGCGGTAATCTTATTCATTGTGCAGAAATTAAAAACTATAACATTCTTTTGAGTTAAAAGCAAAATTAATTTTCAATCAAAGCAAACTGAAATACTAACCACATCTTCCTCCATCATCATGTCTTTCACCATTTCCTAACGGATCAATAGTTGCAGCCATCGCCGAAAAGTAGACCTTGTTGCCTGCACTGTTGGCTACTAGTCGAATTTTTGCTTGGCCGACGAAATTGAGAGCCGGTTGAATGATAAAAGCTCGACGTCCACTGTTGCAGCCGTTACTATTGCATCTAAATATTTAGAACATCGTATATTGTACAGTACATCTGATGCATCCATATGTGCGTCCGTACAAAGATAGGCAACATTTACCACTCCTTTAACCGTAAGATGACTCAACTTGACCGATAACCAAAGCTAAGCGACCACTCAAGCCAACAGCTTCTTCAAACTGGAATCGTAAAAAATGGACTGCCACCTCAGCATGAAACATTTAGGATGTTGGTTATATTCTTACTCTTCATGATCGGATTAGAGCTATCTGACAGCCCCATGCGGACTGAAAATTTTTAGAGCAAGAGCCGGTCGCTGTTTATTAAAATTAATAAGTTCGCAATCTTTACTGAATATGTTGCGCGAGAAACCGCCTTCATAGAATCCTGTTGCTTGGTTCACAGTTTCAAATGGCGCCAGTTTATGAACTTTTTATTACTCTATTTAAGCCTGATTCATGATAAAAAAAGGTGCTTACTGCAAAAGATTGTCTGTCTCGCTTCCGTCTTCATAGGAGGAGAAGGTCAAATTTTCGCCGGTTGCAAGCAGAATATTCGACAGAATTAGCGCAAATGGCTCTCCCATTTCAGCGCTGATTGTCCAAGTGAAGTCGCGGCAACCCGAATCCATTTGCCCAAGAATCGAATGACCATCGCTGTAACTGAGGCTAATCTCCGCAGAGCAATCCTGCTGCCCCGTAGTAAGCTGCGCGACCACGCACAAAACCAATGCAAAAGCAAGTTGCTGATTCATTGTAGCATTTGAAGTGCTTCAGTCAGAGTTGTCCGTACAACCTAAATATGCCGAGTTTTCTTCACAATAAGTTCATGTAGTGTTTACCAGAAATGGTTTTTTTCTGATTTTCATATCATTCAGGAAATACGCCTCACGCGCATGCTTGTGACACGCAAAAGAGCAATATTTTACTCCTAATTCATTCATTCATTTTCCTACATTGCAATAACCTCTCTGTAATCTAGTAACAAGAATTCCCTAGTACACGTGAATGATACCAATAAGGAAACGAATTCAGCATTACTTTACGAAGAGTTGCAATTGGAACTGATTCATATCTGACGCAAACGCAGCAGTAACTTGGATGTCAGTAAAGTAATTTTAACCCGGGCGTATTTTTGAGGAGAAGTCACAAGGAACGGCTTATATGTAATACTCTCATGAGCATATATAGCCGCCGTTGCCTCAAAGAAGAACGTGACCGGTAATTGTAAACAAAAGGTCGGTAAAATCAAAGAATCGATGTGGGTAGTGAGATCAGTAAAATAAAATCAGTTATATACGAATAAACGCTGTCTACAGCACAGCTCCCTGCACCCTTAAGCGCTACTTATCTGACTCAATGTTTGCCACCAAACCTTTCTACATTTGAAGACAAGGCTTCTGTCTTAAATAGCTAAACTTCCCATTAATTCATAAGCTACACACATTCTCCTGCATTTTGCACAGAACTATTCTCCAAAAGTAATATATTTTTCACTGGAAAAAGCAAACAGAAAATATTTATGGATTGCTCTGACGATCTCTTACTTTTATTGCAAATGGGAGTTTGTAAATGAGAGTTAGGCATGTTCGTGACGCGAGAGATGCGCTTAGTGAGCGAATTACTTTGACGACCGTACTTTATTGTGACAGCTGCGTCGCTATGATATGAATCAGAGCGTCAGTGGTCAAAGTTCACGCCTGAAAGAGAGTAATATTAACTTTGTAAGCCGCAGTCGATATGACAACGATAACACTATATTGATTAAACAGTCGAAATGAAAGACTTTCGTTTAGTATTTTTACTTTTTTGCTAGTCGGGAATCAAGAATTTGTTCAAAGCAAGCTCTAAATATAGCATCGATCCCACTGCCGCTTCCTTTCAGCAGGCTTTTTCAATAAATACACTTGCACTGTGGCCACTTGTTGGGGAGGATTTTAATGCATTCGTAAAAATAATTTCTGCCTCAGAAATGTAAATAAGGGCATCATTTCAAAATGAATCAGCGGCAAACTGTTGGCTGAAGATGGAGTAAAAAAGTGACGATTGCTTTGCAAGCAACCATACTACAATTTCAGTGACGTGATTATGATCATAAAGAAGATAAAAGCATGATGCATTGCAGCCTATCAGCTCTGCGGCAATTGTCGCAAATAGAGATGACTAACACGAGAAGCACGCCAATGTAGGCCTAGACGTGACCTTTGCTGATTGACTCCAGAAATAAATAAGTTAAATCAATGAGCACATCAGTCTCATTGTAAATTTTATGTTTTCCGGAGGTAACACATACATAAATTTGAGTTAATTACGGTTATGAATGCATTGTCAACTTGAGCAGCAATGCACAGCATAGACATGAGCAAAGATTTGGAGTGAATAGACTACCAATTGAGTTATCAAAATTCTCTCATTTTTCAATTGTGATTGAATACTGAAACAATAAATGACTGTACGTGCTATGGCGCGGTGTCGGCGTTCCAGGTACATTTTCTCGACGAAAAATGCTCGACACTGTACTGTAACTGACTCTTTACCCGTGAAATATCTCTATTTCTGTTAGTTTGCATAAAGTGGGTAGGTCAAAAACATAAGCATTCTGCGGACGACGAGAAAGCAAAAAAATTCATAACTTGTAAAATCCCTTTCGTGTATTTGTTACGTAACAATTGTAAGTCATAACATGCAGCATTACTCTCTTGTTATAATAGAGAAATATTGCAATGCTTCAACAAGTTTATAGAGCTCTATAACCGGTGTTCTACTTTGTCAGTTAAGAGATTTGAACGTCCTAAATTATCACGGATGAGACGGAAACGTTCTACGGTCCGGATGTGGTGGTCGGCTCGGTTGTCGTGAGTGACTAGGTTGTCGTGGTTGGCGCGGTTGCCGGCGTGGAAAGCGTCGCCAGCGCAACTATTTTGCACTCGCAGTAACCACGAGTAGCATGGCATATGCCCTCGTTGTTTGGAATGCCCGCTTCGCAACAGCCGCTCGGGAAACAGTATCTAAAGTGCAATTACAGTAGAATTCGTTTATACCGGTAATTTTGGTCGGTCCCTCAGATACCAGTATAAACGAATTTCATTGTATTATTATAAAAAGAGGCGAGCTTTAACGGGCGAACAATCTTATTTAAGTATAAAATTTCGTGATTCGACTCCATAATACGAAAACAATTTGCAGCAACCTCTCATGACCGTGATTTTTGAATCATAAGCTTCGAGAACTGTATTCGGTTTTGGTCATTTTCGCGATTACTCGTTGTCGACAAACAGGAGACCGGGGGCATCTACTTTAAAAAAGGGTTTATTGCTGTCAGTAGCCTTATTAGCATAAGAGGAGTTATTCAAGCTAAAGTATCATTGCTTTTGTCTTGAAAATAGTACAATAAGGAATGGATTTTTAATGAATATGGACAATTTTCGTCGCTTCGAGCGGGAAAAATAAGTCAGTTTGAGTTTCTTCTTGCATTAGTTGTTACATAATGTTCGTACATAATTATCACTCTCCAATACAAGTCCCGACGCTACTATTTGGAGAGGGCTTTCAATTGGAAAAATTCGATAACCCATGTTAGCATACACGATGTCAAAATTGTTTCCATTTCAGTCTATCAAGCTCATAACACAATTTATAGGGTAGGGTAAACTAATTTGCTCAAACCGCTTATACCATAGCATAGACAAATGTGCTTCTCATTCTTGACACCTATTCAAAATAGTTCTTTTATGATTACAGTTCCCGAATCCGACCGTGGGGTCAATTTTACAGACATAATGCATATGAAAAATACATAAAAGTAATGATTTTCCTGCATTGTATATTAACATTATTTTTCTGAAACTGAGCTGTTATAACAGTACTTACTGATTTTGGCAGTTTTCTGTGCAGGTCGTTACATTGCAGGGCTGTTCGGCGCGGTTGGTGCACCAGCACACCCCGTAACTGTTTATTTGGCCAGTGGAAAGAGGGTTGCCCCTCTTGCACTTTTGGTTACACGCGGGATCGCATTGGGAGTAGACGCAAGCAGCGAAAGCGATGACGAGGACAGCGTTCACAATCGTCGAGTTCATTTTGGATTTACCTTAAAATTGACAACTATCGGTCCGCAACGAACAAAGGAAGAAACGATGCATATAGCAGTTGTCACAATTTAATTATATTAAAACCGTACATAAGAGAACACAGGGAAGTTTGAAAGAGTTCGAAAAAACTGACATTTGCGAAAAGTTAACTCCGTCTCATACCTTCAACTTACCGTCGATATGACGTTGTATGCAGTTGAATTTAAAACTCAAACAAGTTTTCTTAGATATCAGTTACTAAGGTCTTATTAAGTAGAGCTCTAACGAGATGCGGGTCGATCTTCAGGGGTCTACATCCTCACCTATTTCTACCACCTTCCCTCAGCACTCAGTGCTACCTTAATTACGATCGCCAATTTGAGATGAAAGTTTTTTATCCCCTTCTGACAGTGAGTATAGAACATACAAATCACTGAAGAGATGCCAATCCCACCTACATCTCTATGCCCATCTCTGATCGTATCATTCTTACTGCATATCTATGACGAAAGTTCTTACCGTAGCTCACGAAGGACGAGTTGAGTCAGCTCACCAGCAGCAGCAGCAAGGACAGTAGATTTGCAATGAAACACATGACCTTGTCAGCTGCTTTTATCCACAACTTCGGCTACTCCAACCAGTGATCATCTTTCCGATTCATTGAACTTCAATGCCGCCAACCAGTTATTATAACACAAAGCCCAGCTATCGTTCGTACTCCATTTGGAGGTATTTTTATTGCACATCTATGACAGACGACGAATCGTTTTGATCTCACTGATCTCCGAACAGAAAACTTCAAAGAGGAAGTTGCGCAGACGGGACCAATTATCGTAATGGCTGGCAATTTTGATCCGCTACGCCGCCATTATTGCAAATAGCTGATCATAAAGAGAAGCCATATGAAAGCTGGTAGAGTCGGAAAATTGCATTGATCATTGCGTCACGGAACGTTCAATCACTTCCGTGTATCCACTGGCGCGATAACAATGGCACTAGACTTGGTCATTGTTGACGGCGCAGAACTGGTGATCTTCATGTTCACCGAAGCGTAATCAACGATAAAAATGTGTGCAAAGTACTTTTGAATCGGTACTGTAGGGTAAACAGATTCTAACAGAAATAAAAACCTAAGAAATTCGGTGCTCTCGTAACTCATGAATATAAGATTACTTCAAAACAGCGAGTGAAACTGCGAGAAAGCTATTCTATCCGACTTCCCACTGTCTGCTGTAATTCTCACTAAAGTCGCATTCGACTACTGTAAATATACATGAAAAACAAAAATACCACCTTTTGAGAGTAAAAGGCCAAGATAAAGGAGAAATAATTTAAAGCGATTGATAAAAGATAGCTATTATTCCCTGTAACGGCTGATCTCAAGTTGAAATATGAATTACATGCGCTATTCAACCGCAATCATATTTTGTTGTGCTGGTTTAGCATACTGGCGATG
Organism: Plectus sambesii; assembly: GCA_002796945.1. Classification (NCBI taxonomy): domain Eukaryota; kingdom Metazoa; phylum Nematoda; class Chromadorea; order Plectida; family Plectidae; genus Plectus; species Plectus sambesii. Next base: position 38,433 of record NIUQ01000117.1, on the reverse strand, counting down.
TGTGGCGAGCGCGAGTTTGTCGAATTTGCCTCTTATGCTTCAATCAACCAAAAGTTTGCTACACACACAGCGTTCTGTCACTTTCGAAGACGCCGAAACGTGCTTTGAGAACAAAATACTTAACAAACCAAGGTCTTGGAACTTGAGATTGCATGCATAAGAAGGTTGAAAGTATGCTTCTGAACGCAATCGACTCTTTCAGCCTTCCAACGTGCCGATTTTAGGAACTATACCGGCGGTTTTGAAAAGCGTTCGATAAAATCGCATTTCTGTCAATGCTTCTTGTCTGCGACCGTTTCGGTCGATTGATTGAAGTGATATGATGTTCCCTGCTCTTTAAGCTGTAAGATGCGAACGGACGTTGCAGAACTAAGGCTCTTCGTTTCTGAATCTTTACGCATTTATTGCGCAAGAGTTTGCTTCTGTTGTCTGTTGGTGTTGAATAATGTAGAAGTTGCCGAAATCTGATCTTTTTCACAAAAAAAATTGCTAAAGAGTGCCGTTTTGTCATAGAGCTTTTCATCATCGACGTGGCAATCATTCAATTCGATCAAGAGCTGATTAGTTTATAGGAAACGCGATATACTACTTTACGCTCTATCAAAGATTGGGAATACATAAAATAGGTTTTGCGTCTTCTTGAAAGTTGGTAAAGCATGCGGCATTTTAAAGTTTCACATTAGCTCTAATCAGACCTTCAATGCAAGCGCTTTGTGACAATATGATCGTAGTTCATTGTCGCATCCTTAAAAAGGACGCCAAAGAATAAAGACACTTTCGTCCGCATAAACCTTTTCTGTCGATATATGTAGAGCAGCAATCGAAAAATGGCCTTTGCGCAGTAAATATGAAACACTCATACGATTGATTTTTCAGACATTTATAAAATCGCCAATATTAGATCAATACTGTTATCTCGAAAATCATTCACTCGAAGCGCACAGATGTTCATAGTTATTCGAAGCAAATGCCCACGTAACACAGGGAATTGGTTGTTATTGGCACATAATTGTACAGCATAAACATTACGTATCAAAAGTGTAGAATCATGCATGCCATATTGTTATATCGGACAGCAAGTATTATTTTGTCATAGCTACTTTCCGTGTTCGCCAGAAAACTGAGAATACCGTAATCCGATGCAAGGCATTTGCTATGGTTCGCCAATGACAAAACAATACAGTGAAGGCAGGCCGATAACCGTATGGTAATCACTGAAGAAGCTCAAATTCTTCCTCTGAGTCGAATTGGGCGTCTCCAACAACTGTAAACTCTGCAAGGAAAGAGCCATTTAGTTGCTATTGAAATAGTAGCGCATTACCCACTAATAATTACGGATGACCGGTTAAAGGTCTAAATAAATGCTTTGTGTAAAATAATTGGATGAAAATGCGCCGATTCAGATCAATTTTCTCTAAGATCACAACGTTTATTCGCACTGTTTGCGAAATGTTTTCAAATGTCGCTAAAAATAATCATTTCTACGTTGTGCGATAAATATTATTCACGTTGAGGCTGACCGCGATCGTTCGATTGAACTAGCTTCGAATGTGATAGATTGAACTCATATTATTCTATTTACTGCTCATTTCACAAAGAGTGTCAAAGCTTAATAATAATTTAGAACAGCATCGCCTGTACTAGGCGTTCTCCCCTATGACTTTTTGCATTGCCTTTGCCACGCGAATTTCGAACGTTGCGAGATCAAAACCTTTATCTCTTATCACTGCCGAAGAGCATTTTGACTAGGTATACAAAATAAGTTTATATAAACATATTCCGTAATATAGGGAACACTTTTCACTCAGTAACAGCAAAACAGTCTTTCCTGAGACTTTCCTTGACATAATGCGTGTTAAAGATAGGCTAAATTTGGCGTTATACGGTATTTGGTCTCGACGCTCGTTACTGATCGAAAAATTTCCCCTATATCTCATGAGGAAAATTCTACGTCGGTTTTCAAAATTTCATAATGTAGTACATTAAACTGACTACTTCCACCGAAATGTGAGCATTATTCTCAACCTATATCAATAGAAGCGCGTGCTGACAGAAAGTTCTGATCGATCAGTTAAAAGAAATGGTTTGCGAGGCTTTGCAGCAACGATTTAGACGGTATTGCTTCGCGCGGAAAAGAACGCCTAAGCAAAGAGGTACAATTGCGTACAGTTGCGCTTCACAGTAAACATGGACGCTCTGTCTGCATTGTTGCTGGATGGACTTTGTTACTGGACGCAGTTATCCATTTTCGGAGTGCGCGTGAACTCGATACAGTTCGCGCACTTGAATTCCGGTTTGCGGGCATAAACGTTTCCGCTGCACCGCGTTTAGCCAATCGATCATTTTTGACAGTGAACATCATTGCAGTACCGAGTAACATCCTTTCTCTGCTATTAAATGCATCCCGCTTCAGTGCCGAATGCAATTGGCTATGGACTATGCTGTCGAAATGAATGGAATGCCCTATATAGAAAACTTAGCGCTGACTGTAACTTCACTACTTCAAAGCTTGTGCATCCTTTTGTCCCACCGTGTAATCACAATGATCGACACAGATTCGTTTTATCAGTCACGTGGTTTATTGTTCCCTCTCCGCGCAGTTGTGTTCCGACCGCTCGCATTAGCAGATTATTAGGACACTGTCCACTGAATAAGCACAACGCTTAGAGCCCCAACAGCACCAACAACGACCCCTTAATTAGAGTTGTAACGGGGTCGGGGTAACCCCGGACCCCGCGAGGTTACCCCGACCCCGTCCCCGACTTTTGAAATTAACCCAGACCCCGACTCTTCAACCCCGACCCCGTTACACCTCTACCCTTAATATAAGTGAGAAAACCGGAAATCGTGTATCTTTTCGCGCTTCGCGTTTTTCATTTCGGTCGAGATGGCCAAAAAAGAATTTTTCGCTCAGCATTCGTACTTCGTTGTACGCCAATAAGTGAGAACAGAAAGAGAATAGTCAATCAGTAGCTAAGTGGTTCTTTTATTTCTACGAATCTAAATATTAGAGGTCTGCTTCGAAATCCGCTAAAACAAATACTACATGCATGCTTTTATTTACATTTGCTATAAAATGACTAAACGATAAAATCGACTACAGTGAAATTCGTTTATAGCGGTTTTTGCGGGACCGGTACTTTTTGACCGGTATAAGCGAAATACCGGTATAAACGGACTTGTTTGTATGGGAAGACACGCTTTTGGACCGGCTAAACTTGACCGGTATAAGCGAAAAACCGTTATAACCGAAACCGCTATAAGCGAATTCTACTGTATCTCGTTTTTGGCGCTTACCATAATTTATTTCTGGTTATCACTCAAGGGCGCATAAACGAAATATGAAAAATAAACATCATATCCCTTTCTGGTTGTGAGCAAAGTGAAATGCAAAGAAGAGCGGAGAGCTATAAAAGCAGATAAGAATGTCCTAAAAGCGCTGCGTTGTGTCACATTTTGATAGTTTCACTGGCGGGTAGCATTATCGGTAGCTAGACAAATAAGGCGCTCCACCTCCTAATGATGATTTCTAACTCAGGCTTAGGCTAACCAAATCCAGAATGTAGTAGGATCTTTCATTTTCGCAGCGCAAAAATGAAAGATCTAATTATACATTCGTAATAACCGTATGATGAGCTCTGTCGGCACTTTCGGAAAATTCGTCATTCGATGTCTTACGCTTAGCTTTTATTTCATTAATTATATCATATTCACTTTGATAAGGATAATTTTTGATTTGAAGTGAACGTTTTGCATACTGAATCGAGTCCAAAGATGTTGTCTTTGATTAATAAAATGCCGTTTTTGAGTTTAAAAGCGAGCTTTTTAAAGCGCAAATGATACATAACCGACCAAAATTACGTGAGAAGCGTGAATAGAGGATACAGTACCTTTTATTCTAGCCGTTGGATCGTCCTCACCAAGGTATGGAACAAATTTGGGCCAACTCTTCGGTCTCGCGTCCACCAATTCGAAGAGCGGCGGATTGGACGATTTCAATAGTGTCTGAAAAACTTCATAAATTTAGCGATATCTTAGTCATAACTCTTTTTTTTTCCTTAAGCCTTTGTATCGCTTTCGCAGCGTCCGCTTTTTGATGGTGGGTATGAACCCGCCATTAGGATAGCGACTGTAGAACATCCGGTCGGCCCTCGCATCCCTGTCACCGGGATGGTGGCTATGTGGAAACCACCGCAGCATAGCTGCTACCAATTCCCCGACCCACGGAGGGATGAGCACCTTGGTTGGGTGAGGGGCCGCCCTCAGCGGGAATTGAACCCGCGTCCTCGAGACTGGTAAATGATGAGTGATGGTTTTTTTAAACCACTACACCAATCAGCCACATACCGTATTTCTTCCAATAATCGCCCTGGGCGATTATTTTTTCAACCCCGGCTTGAGGGGGGCGACTATTGAAGGATGGGCGATTATTATTTCGATCGATGTTTGAGTGAAGGCGCTCGTTGGAGAGAGGGCATCTATCTTTTACAATCGTTACTTTAATATATAATATTAGTCATAAATAAAGAGATAAAGCAGTATTAGTAGTGGAAAGTGAATGGGAGTTCAGTTTTGATCTTCACTGCACAGACGTTTATTGTTTTTATGACTCTGAAGGGGGATGATTGTTGGGGGGTGGGCGATTATTGGAGGGTGGGCGATTATTATTTCAACCTAGGCCAGAGGGGGGCGATTATTGGAGGGGGCGATTATTAGAGGGTGGGCGATTATTGGAAGAAATACGGTATCTTAGTCATAAAATTACAGTCAAAAAGAAGAGCTCAAAATTTTGATCTCAGAATGAATAGGCTGCCGCAGACAACAAACTTTAATTATTAATAATTTGACTAAAAGACAAACATCAAGCGAAACAAGTGCATTTATAAAGAAATAAGTTTATAGTTAGATGTTTTACGATCAAGTATTGCTTAAAAGCAACACTATATTTATTTGTCAATTGATCCCTTCGCTTCACAATAAAGGGCATTAATAACTTGATCTCACACGTGCTCAGTTAAATTTCTCCTCTTTCTTAGCGGAAAATTTGCGAATAAATAATAGGAAATCTTAGATTGAATAAGACAAACAGCTTCGCAATTCGATATCCCTTCTATTAATTTACGCACGTAAAAACCAAGAAACGACTTTCATTTTTGTTCAAAAATAGTGTTTCTGCACCAAAAAGCGAGCTCATTTTTGCCAACTCCTGTGCCTGGCGAGATTTTTTGTTACTGACCGAAAATATATACAATACATTTTACGTTGTTCCCTTCGACACTTCTACGTCTCAGAGAGATTTATGGCGTGTAAGTAAGTTCCCTAGCGTTTATCCCGCTGTCGCAGGGTCCGCTTTTTCGGGTCCTCCAAGGAAGGCCCTTATCGTTACACGTGCTCTTCCGGTCGGGCGTCGAATGCCTGACACCGAGAGCCCAATCAGGGACTGGGACTTAGTGGCCAACCGCGGTGGGGAAACGAACCAGAGTGCGTCCACCCTATGACGTGTTAATGAGCTAGCTCATTAACCACTGGACCACCGCGGCGGCTTAGAGAGATTTATGGCGTGTAAGATAAGAAAATCCGCAAAGCATATGAAAACGTACAGTTCTGAGTCGACTAGCCAGCTCATCGAATTCACTCTCATTCATGCAGAGAAAACCGAGCGCTAATGATGGGTCGACACGATCGAAGGGCATATGAAGCAAGAATGGGCAGTGATACGACGAATCGTCCGATTCGTCTTCATCAAGATCGACCTGAAACATATCACACTATAATTCTATTCCACTTCTATATAACTTCTATCCACAGCATTTTTTAGATGTGCAACTGCCGTGTTCTTAAAAGTCAGGCGCTTACGCGAAAATTAGGATGTTGGTGTTTTGGAATGAGCATATAGTAGAATTCAAATATACGGGTAAATTTGGCGGCACCCCAAGCGCCGACATAAGCGAATATTACTGCAGTAAGGCATTGGCAAAGGCGCGAAAATTTTATTCATAGTTTAAACCGTGACGATCTGTTCACTCCGTCCGATTCAGCCCAACAACAACGCTGTACTCAAACATAAGAAGGCATAAATGATTAAATAAATCGAGCGAGGCTAAACTAAGTAAAAGAGCTGCCATTGCGGTTTAGGCTAAGTTCAACAATTATGTATTTGTGCGGGAATGGTAAAACATTTACTCCAAAAAAGAATATCGTGACCATCATTTAACAACGTCTACCTTAAAGATACGATAATGACACGCTCCTTTGCGGTATGGATGATAAGATAAGACAAAGAAGAAAAATTTGAGCGCTGAATGTTGCGATATACCATTTCCAGTTTAACCAGGACCCTTTCCAAGTCAAACAATATGAAAAATGCCCTATTTGAACTGAAGTGTCCTCATTAAAGTGAAAATGGAATAAATGAGAAAGTAGGGGAAGAACAAACCGCTGGCTGGCATTCGTGTGGGTCGAGGTAGAGCAGCTCGTCGCCGACAACGCCTAGGAAGTAGAGGGCGTGATTTGGCCGGCCGCCAATTATACCCACGCAGTGAGGCAAGGCGAAGTATTCCTTAAATAAGTCGATTTTACTAGGCCTTAAATTATAATTCGTCCATCTTGCTCTTAATTTAGTCAAATCGCGTTATCATTGAATGTAAAGATGATGAATTGCATGCGAGGTTTACGAAATGGAATGAAAGGGCGATGAACTATGATATAATAGGCAGTGTATATAGGAACCCATACGGAACATTTTAGAAATTGTGATCGCGTGGTCTCCATAGCGTCATTTGTTCTAGGGATTTTGTGAACCTTCCAAAAATCTCTCACGAACGTTGAGCCCTACGATGAACGGAGCGCAATCCGTAACAATTACGGAGCGCGCCGCAACACTTTAGACAAACCTTCTTAATCAGTAACAGAGAACCGCTGGAAATACCATAGCACGCTTTGTATTATAAACTAAATTGAGCACATACGCTGCGACGTGCACACTATTAACCGTTATCGTTACTCGATCAATATTTCATCATCTTTTCCTGATTAAAAAAATTACAGCACGAACCTTAATCGCCTTCAAATAGCACATGTTCATTTCGGTGAGACCGAGTCGAAGAGGAACAATGAGCAAAAGCGGTCGCCAGTTGTTGGAGGGGGTTTCGGTAGGGGCAGCAGAAGGCGCGTCAGTAGAAGCAGTGGAAGGCGCCGGTGATAAGTCAGAGTTAATAGAAGCAGCAGAGCAGCAGCCTTCAGGAATCGTTGGGGGAGCAGCCGCTGAAGCAGTCGCCCCTTCGAGATGTTCGCTATCCGTTCTGCGACGAGGCCGCGGCTGCGATTTGCAGAGCAGCTTCACGTCCTACAAGTAGGGTTGTAACGGGGACGGGAAATATCCATCCCCGGGGAATTCTCGTCACCGAAATTTGAGTTTGTCCCCGTCCCCGGAATTTCTGATTCCCCATCCTTTTTATAGCCCTGCCTACAAGTGATCGACGATGCTTCATGAGACGTTCGCTGTGGCTTATTTTTTAGGAGTATAACGTATATTTTGTACCATATAGTTAAGTAATGGAGAAATTTAACTTATATTGCTTCAGCTACCTATGACAAGCTGTTTAACAATAAACCGATTACAATATGAACAGAAATAATTCGCAGCCAGCTTGACATAGGTAACTGAAAATAATATATGATACATTAATTTCAGCTTAAGGTCACCGCAGTTCCCCTTAAAATCGTGGAAGTGCAAATGTAATTTTTGGAGGCTTGAACAAGGTTTAAAAAAAAAAAAGTACAATGGAAATCATGTATTTCAGCAAATGGAAGACTGGTCATACTGAACGCTATCGGAGAATTACCGTTATAAACGAAATCGCTATAAAAAGCTTTTAGATCATGTCTGACCTGTTCAATAACGAGATTATCCATAGCAACGTGAACGGCGAGACGCGACCACTCGTCGTAAATTGCCAATTTCTTGAGCACTTGAGCGGCTGTGTTGGGGCCGAACCATTCGCCCACTTCTTTTCGCTCCGACACACCCATTTGAGCTGAAATTTTTCATCAAATCATTGGAAAATTGTACATTTAAACTTAACTAACAAGGAATTTTATGCGCTCAGGCTTCATAGTGCTTCTTCTTCAAGGGTCAGTCAAATGAAAGTGAGCCACTCTTCCATACTCATAATACGCGGTTCTGTTCACTTTCATTTAACTGACCCTTGTACACGCTTTCACATAAAATGGTGACGTTTTCACGTCATCATCCGTCTTTCAATTTACGTGAAAATTCCCACGTACCGATCTGATGTAGTGAATACATGCAACTCTTCTTGTCTTGAAACAGCCTTAGAATATTCCAGTAGACGCGCTCCTTGTGATCGCGATCCCAAATCCATTCCCGACCCAAGTGACGAACAATAAGCGATTGAGCGAGCAGCATTTGACCGCAACGCAGCATGCAACCCCAACCTTGGTCTGATACCGGACCCGTACCACCTGAAAGGCGGGATGAAGATTTGGCCGCCATATGCGCATGGTGCATTTATTCCAAATCAAATCAATATGGAGAATGCCATTTTCTCATTAGAAAACTGTCCCTATTCAAGTGAAATTGTTCTAAAAATTTATAATCTTATTAGGACACTTATCAAAGCAAATCAAAATGGAGAAAGCTCTTTTTATGATTCGAAAATTGTCCTTATACAACCAAAACGTATCTTCCTAAGCAGAGAAAACAGAAATGATTTCCTTCTGGAATGACTGAATGTTTCCTTACCAATGGGCATGAAGTTTTTGCGATATGTAAACCACAACCGTGATCTAATGAAATGCTTGATTTCTTCCAAATCTAAAAACAGCGCTCATCAACAACACATTAACGTTGCGTCCTTCAGGAGAAAATATGTTCCATTTCAATGACATTAGCATTTTTTGGGGTGCGTAAAGATGGTTAATCGGATCAATATTTTTTGTTCCCGAACACCACTGCGGCTCATTAAGATGTGTTCTTGCAATAAAGAGCATTGATATCAGCAATTTCTGTCACTCATACAAGCGATGGCAATCGCCCATTTCAAAAGGTTTCCTTAAAATCTTAAATAGAAGTAAAAACATTGCGAAAAGCGAATGCTATGAAAATACTAATAAAGTAGCATCCACAAGCATTTCCATACTGACAGCGGTGTATCTATCACTCCCAATCGCAAACTACAAACCTTGCTTTGCGTTGAACTCGCGCCCGAGAATAAACACTGGATCGTCGATCTCGAAGAAAGCGTGGTCTTCGAACTCATAATAACCCGGTTCCATGGTAACGCAGGTCTCCAACATTGTGTAAAATGATTGCAACCTTTCTTTATCCTCTAATCTTCGTTCATTAGAAGCTCGAGCGATAAAGTTCGACCCAAGTTGGGCGAATGTCATCCACCGATGAATAATAGCAGGCAGTGCGTGACGTCGTCACAAGGTCGCTCCGAGAAAACTAAGAATAGCAATACATTTTATTCATTCCTGTTGAGACTAACCCTAATTCTCAATTAGTAGACGCTGTATTACGGTATTTACCGACTCATTTTACGCGATAAATTTGTGCAGTGGAAACCGCGATTTTCGATTCGATTATTCCTTTTCCTTTGCATAGTGGAAATTGTAAGAAAAGTTCATCTTTAAACTATCGTCGCACTCGCTGAAGAATTACGCGCATATATTACCTTATTTCGAAGAAGTTCAGTCTCTTAGAGCGGTGAAGAAATGAAGAAAATGACTCTGTTGGCAGCAAATTCATCAATTTTATTTGATCATTGAATTGAGACGAGACTGCTTGCTTAAACACCGTTTTATTCGAAAAAATCATGAAAAGATAGTAACGTCCAGTGAAGAAGGGAAGCACAATGATCATAACAGGAACGACCGTCATCTACGGCATCTCCGTCGTTCTCTGTGTACGTCTCACTTATTATTGCAAAATTTAACTGTTGGTTGCAAAGCATGCCAAGAAACACCTTCGTACGGGTGTTAATTATGTTATCTTTCTTACTCGAGTCAGATTGGGATGCGGGCATTAAGGAGCGCGTGGGAAACACAGTTACTAAATATTTGGCAGCGTTAAAGTGCCATCAGTAGTCGCATTCCGACGCGCAGCTGTCCCCACAATATGAAAAACTGGCTTCTTCTTAAAACAGACCCTCATTGAGAGTTAACTGAAGAGATATGAGTGAAAACTGCATTTGCTTGTACCATAATTCTTGACCCTTTCATTTTATTTCGTCATTTTTGCATTATTTTCGTCACCTTGCGTTCGACTTGAACGCAAAGACAACGAAATTGAATAAATGGCATCAAATGAAATGCAGGTTCGACAAAATTGAATGTAAGAGTGACGAATTCGGATGCGCTACCGTGAATAGAGCAGCGCAACCGGCAAGACTGTTGAAATTACCATGCTACCTAGGATGTGATCTTTGTAGTTTGTACATTGCTGCTTCACGCGAAACATGTTCGAACACGTTTCCTTTGCAGATATTGATAATGCTCGGAATCTTTGTGAAACGTCAGATTCAACGGCTCACCGGTTCTCGGCATGATGCGCCCTATACGCCAATCGGAACTGGACTGTCAAAGGTAATGCAATCGATCAATCAAAATAATAAATTCTTAATCAACGCTTTCCAAAATAATTCTACCCGACAATAGAATCTTCCTTTGGGTGGATGGAAAAGTCTGAAATGTTTATTTTTGAATTTATTAACCGAAAATAGGGTTCCGAGAAGTTTTAATATGCGAAAAACAAGAACGATTACTAGGAAGAGAAATTAATGCGATAGAGGGAATATCGTAATAAAGGTAATAATGAATTCGTTTGGCAAGTAATGCATAGCCTAAGTAATTCGTTGCGCAAGCATAAATCTGCTTCTGCACAATTAAAACTATTGATGACATTGGGTGGGTTTCACATCGCGTACTTAGCTAAAGTCGGACTTAAGGCCTATCCTATATCATTGCGTAAAGTCCGACTTTAGCTAAGGTACGCGATGATAAACCGGCCCATTATGCTATGATGATAATTATCATGCGTTAAATAATATCAACGATAAAAGTTGTAATGGGGCAATTTTCAAGACAGAAATTGCTACTATGAAACGATAAATATTAATAACGCGTTATTGACAGTTCACTGCAAGGCGCACAACATATCCACCAGCTTTTTCTTATAATTTTATATCACTGATATATTTCAGGCTCGGAAACAGCCGATATTACGCAAAATCGAGGCAATTGGACACATTCGGAAAAATTACGTGCCGAAATTCAACGATCCTAATTCTGTTTTCCCTGAAAGTGAGCGAACGATATTCTCTTGTTTCTAAGTTTCTTTAAAAGGGGACTGCGGTCAGCGGTAGCTGGCAGGAATTGTAACATACATTTTCTTCAGCTACCTATGATAAGCCGCTTAGTAGTAAGTTAAGTGCAATACAAACATATATGATTCGCAGCCATTCTGTCACAGGTAGCTGAAAACCAAATATACGCTGCAATCTTTTCAGCTAAATGTCACCGCAGTCCCCCTACTACTGTAAGAGTAATGTATCCTAGATCTCTCTCCTTATACAGCAAATTTTATGTCTGCGCTGTATTACCGCAGGACTACTAGCGCTTCGTTTCCTATCAGTACAGTCGAAATGCGGTGAAATTAACAGAATTTAGCGCTGGTCTATTTAGCATTTGTTCGCCCATTCTGCTTTACACTCAAAATGTTTCGTCAGTTTAGTAATAAGTCTTGGATTGAATAAGGCAAACTGCTTTGAGAGCCTATAGCGCTTCTTTCTGTCAATTTACACTAGTAAAAACCAATGAAAAACTATCATTCTTGGTAAATAAAACAGTGTTCAGGCACCGAAAAGTGAGCTCATCTTTGCCAACTACGGTGCCTGGCGAGATTTCTTGTTACTGATTGAATATTTTTGACTACGAACAGAGCTTTATTTTATGCTTCAGATCTGACTGACTGAAATTTGTTCATTTCAGATGCTGCCCACCAGTATCGCATGATGGCTTTGGACGAAATTCATGAAATCGGTAGGCCGTTCAGTTCTACGTCTGACCTAAGTATCGACAGCTTCAAGCTGTTTGTTTTTTCCCCATATAAACAGGTTCGCTTATCCCGGTAATTCTGGCCGTCCCCCCAAATACCGGTATAAACTACTCTCACTGAATGTACTGATGTTAGGCGCTTGCAGGGCTATGGGGCGGCGATGCGGCGGAAGCAGTATCATCGCACGTTATAGCGTTATAAATGAACATTTATGTAGCTAACCTCCTTGTTCCCTGAGCATTTAAGACGAGACACGTTTGAATTTAACAAATCGCGCATAGAACTTGCGAATAGGTCCAAAATACCGTATTTCTTCCAATAGACGCCCAGGGCGTCTATTATTTCAATCAAGGTTTGAGGGGGGCGTCAATTTTTTCAACCGATGTTTGAACTTGGCATTCGCTGGAGAGAATGCATCTTCTTCTTCCAGTTGCTACTTCGGGATAGAATATAATTCATAAATAACGGGTTTGTACGATATCAGTAGTCGAATTTGAATGGGAGTTCAGTATTGATCTTCACTGCAGAGGTGTTTATTATTTTAAATACCCTAGAGAGGGACGATTACTAGGGGGGGGCGTCTATTTTTTCAATCAAGGCTAGAGGGGGGCGTCTATTGGAGGGAGGGCGTCTATTGGAAGAAATAAGGTATTCATTCCAATCATATTTTAATCGGGCTTAAGGGCGACTGGTACGCGAAGGCTACCGTAATCGTAGGCGCGTGATTTGAATTGCGTTACGTAAGAGTTTGTGGCAATAACAATGGCCTACGAGGCTATTTGAATGCAAACCTTGTAATCAGGCGAGAGTTACTTTAGGACCTCTCTCGTGTAGGTCGCCCTTTAGCCCGATTATCATATTTTCAGACCAGTGGTTGGAGTACGCCAGCTGCCCGCTAGTTCGTTCTTCGAACCAGTCGCTGTTCTCCTTTCTTCGTCGACTAAAGGACGTAGCTCTGTCCGAGCTGGACGATGAAGTTATCCAGCGACTCGCCTACCTCCAAGAATGGGCCAGATATCGTGCTCAAGTAAGGGGTTGTATGCTTAGATACCGTATTTATGGAAATAGTGGCATACACGTGAAAAGAGCGAATGACGTTTTAAATTACTTTTGTCCTGTATGAAACCCAGAAAGTCGAAAATTTGGGATCGACTAAACTTGTTTGTTCTGAGCGAATTCTCCTGTATTTAATCGACTTATTGTAAATACTAGTATAGCAACGGATTATAGAATCATCTCGCACTTTCCGGAATTGATTGCCAGTTTATGGATTCGCTTGATGTTTCGTTCTGTCATTTCTATCTTATTGTTTACCACCGCGTACTCTTTAGGTGTTCGGCGAAGAGGAGCTGGCCGAGGTTCGACTTTTGCTCAGACAGTTACAAAATATGTACGTTTATTTGACTGATTCTCGCCTGAATAAGGAACGCGCGCTCATTTTAAATATTCAGCTTGTCTGTTTGTGCTCAGCGAGTAGTTATCATTTCACTGTCTGATTTGTAATCGGGCTAAAGGGCGACCGGTACTAGAGAGATCCTAAAAAAATTCTCGTCTGATTACAACGTTTGCATTCAAATAATACCGTACGGCATTGCTATGGCCACAAATTCTCACGTAAAACAGTTCAAATCACCCGCCTCCGATTATGGTAGCCTTCGCGTACCGGTCGCCCTTTAGCCCGATTATCTGATTTGTCTCTCTCAGCTAAATTTAGTATGTAGCGCGAATACAGGAGCTAGCCTTCATTTTTGCATGCTGGAGACCGTATCGGGTCTATATCCCTGTCTAAATCATTTAGAATTGGTTAGAATGAAATAAGCGACGATACCGTGCCTTGACATATCTCGGCATATTGTTTCATTCCCTTGAAATTCTTAGTGCGCTCGCTGCTCGCTCTCGCCCTTTTTCAAACAAAAAAGAGCGCCTTGCTCAAACCGCAGCTTGGCTCTGATTGTGAGCGACTGATTATCGCAGAATTTTAGCAATAGCTTATAAAATCCTCTGGGGGCGTTTCAAAGCGCCTTTCAGTTATATACGATCGAGCAGTGATATAAACCGGAAAAACTGATAGATTCATTTGAATTCGCCGCCTTCCGGTGCTTCACATGCAGTACCACTAATTTCCTGTTTCAGGATTAACCGCGAACACGTGCGATTGGCGGCGCTCCATCTGCAGAAAATGACGTCATTAGACTCCAGCACAGACACGGCCGAGATTCCGCTGTTAAATCAGTCGAAGAATGGCAACACTGAGCATTACGTCGGCCGGAAAAGGAAACAGTCGTCACGAGTTTGACTGAATTTTTGGATTATCACGCTGTTATGGATTTGGAATGGTTCATAGTCGGTGTCACAATGGTACATCGTCGTTAGTCAAGGACATGGCTTGACCCCAAGAAATGATCGCTTTCGCAGTTTCCGTTCTTGTCACTTCTACGGCATTTTTTGCTATGCCTAAAATTAGTACCTTTGCTATCTGAAAACGAAATGTACAGATATCCTTTACACGTGGCGCGAGATGCATATTTACTCCTCAAAAGGTTGGGGTCGTAGTCAGGAAGTCGAGTTTGAGCTTCTTTCCACTTCCGTTAATCCGTCTTGCTTGAGTGTGGTATTAATTGCACTTTGTTGGTGCTTGATGCGAATTAGCTTTTATTCATTCCCACTTTGTTGGTCGTGTGCTATATTCCATTCAATGTGTGCAGTAATTTTTCGTTGCGCTGTTTACCAAAGTGTTGACGAAATCTCCTCATCCCTGGATAATCTTCCTAACAAATTTAACCACATATGCACTATTGTGAGTCGCCAAGGGCGGCACCATCCAATTAGTTCGTGCGACCATCCATCCCCTACGTTTTGCATGTGCATTAAAAGCATAGCAGACGTTTGCGGCGCGTCGCACGCTCACTTTCACTTAGTGCACATATACTATATATCTCTTTGCGACCCAAATTCTGTCGCATCTTTTTCAGATAAAGACAATCGCATCGTTTTTGAACGCTAACAATACGCTCTTTCTTGTCAAAAGCCAAATTTCGAAAAATGATTTAGGGATTAAATGACTAAATAAGACAACCCTTTACAGTTTTGCGTGTTGCACTGTTTCAGCTGACATTTGTTAATATTTTTCCAGTTATTATTGAGTAATTGATCAAATTGAAGACATTAGTTGAAAGCAGGGGAGAGTAGTAGGTCCCCTTTAATATTAAATAGTTATTGTTAGATAGGCCTGGGGACAGTACAGGAGTATTGTAAGAATGAGGGGATATATCAACTGCACCATCAATCACTGAATGATAGCCACCTCCACTTGTGTACAAGCTGCCATTATAGAAAGATTCGCTTGATGTTTCTGTGCATCTATGGAACCACGAATTTCATGATGTGAAAAGGAAGTAAATGACTCATTGTATCTTATATTTGGTCTTTTCTAAGTGAATATGATTGCGATACGATTCATTGAAGCTATTCAATTCTGTTGCTTCTACTTTTGACACTTGATGTACGTTTTGAGGTTTAAATTATTGATTTTTGCGTGTAATCGACTATTTGTGCTCAAATAAAGCTGTTTTTATCGATCCTTTCTTCATTATCTCCTTTTGTGAGGTCAATCACCGGCTACTCAAGCCTATCAAGCTCATGAAATTCCTAAACTTTCTCTGAATATGGTAAGAATAAGAAGGTTTTGCTTAACTGAATACAAACTTTATTAATTTCTCACCTAATGTATTCAAAATGAAGATCGTTTAATAGATAATATAAGATATTAAGTATGTTTTTTACAAATGATTTCTACATTTTTGAAACAATCATTATCGTTGCTAGTTCAGATTATTTAAGCGCATATTATTAATAATCGTAGGTATTCCAAAACTACAGTAACTTTCCATTTTGACATACTGAATAGATACGTGGACGACACGCCCCATCCGGCCGGATTGCGTTAGAACACGCCGCACCCTCGTGCACAGCACACCGTAGTAAATCAATGCATGTGCGTGTGGCGTGTATGGACGCATATTGACCGGATGGGCGTATCATTCTCATACGGTTCCTATGTGTAGGCATTTGTCAATTAATCGAAATTGAACACATGGCGTGCTCCCGCGTAGTTTCGTCGGCGATCGTCCGTTGCCCTATAGGCATGCTGCACATAAGCGCATGTGAGAGTGGTCTGCATGGGATCCGACTAGATGAGTCGATTGTTGATGAAAACTTCGCGACTCTCATCAGCAAGCAACAGTCGGATTCAGTTTTCATCCACACCAAGGACACTTCCAACAATGACGTTCTGCAGGTTACAAGAATACTTCGATTAAAATTTTGTACAAGCGCCTCAGCCCTAAATTGAGAAAACTTTAGAAGCATAGGGTAGTGTTGTGAAGAATGTTCACTTGTTGTTAGTTGTCTCCTCTGTTTCATGGTTTATTCTATCCGGTACAGTTACTGAGGAAACAACTACATAATCCGGTGGTTCATAGTGAGTGTGAGACAGCTAGGGTGAGCCGACTGTCTCCCCCAAAGCTATTACAAGCGAGTGCTCCTTCGGGCGAAACGATAGCTCGCCTCAAGGAGATTGGTATTGGTTTTTGCATGCTCTAAAAGTAATTGCGTCTTACCGCAACCAATCGTTAGCTTTTTATGTCTCCTCTGACGACGTCAGAAGATGAAAGCGGTATTACCTACGCTCAACTATTAATCCTAAATGACGAATCAATCGCGAATTCGCGACAGGTAGTTTTGAATGAATTGAACCCGTGTCTATGAGTTGAAATAAATAACAATCTGTGGTATTTTAGCCATCTTTAAGGTCCATGGCTTAATCAAGCGTAGTTTTATGTGCATGCTGAAGGCGTTGATCTCGAACTACGGTGGAAATTGCTTATACTATTAAATGGGTATCGCATATTCTGACCACTATAAGCCAGTACCGTTATAAGCGGTTTACGCCCTTTACCCAACATTGAAGATCGAAAATTGAGGACCAAACGCGACCATTTTAAACGATATCGCTATAAAAATTTGTACAGTAATATAAGAAATTTACTTCGATCGAATGGTGCGCTAACGTATTACGATATACATTGCATGGCAGTGTGAAGGTAAAAGTTTTCCGGGGGTCAATCTTTCACTAGGAAGTAGAGTTTTAGTTGCAAAATAAATGGCATTACATTCCTTAGTCATTCACAAAACTGGTCTCTTCATCAGAGTATAATTCTCATTATTTTTTTACTGGCAGAGTTATTTTTCAGGGGGCAAATGTTTATTTCCATTGTACTAGACCCATTCCGAGTTGTGATATTTTCAGTGTTTGATATTATTAATTTCAGGATACTTTCACTTGGCTGCAGAAATACTTTTCGCGCGAAGTGCCTGACAAGAAACCAGCCCTGTGTTTGCCGAACGAAAACGATTGCTTCATGATCAAATGCTGGCTCAAGGCGCTTGAAGATGTTCCTTTTGGTAAAACTGTAAGTAGAAGCGTTCTTGTCTTTTTATGCTCACGTCTGTGATGCAGCATCTATTGTTACTGTAAATGGGGAAGACTTTCTAACAAGGAAGGGGGTGGTGGTATGAGTTAGTCTTTTTTTAGGTATTCACGCGAGCATACTAATCGGATTATACAAAGCAATGAAAACATCTGATATGCAATTTTCCAGTGATTAGTTGTGTCAGATATGAATGGGGTTCAGACAGATTGCGAGGGAGCAGTTTTATGATCCGTTGGCCACAGTTTTTAATGTTAGCATCGCTCTGCGGGAAATAGCAATAGCTGACTGCTGCTGATATTGCACTGTTTGATAATCCATGATGAAGCATTTTCATAGTGCTATAAATGACCGCATGGTGACAATGGGCCGGTTTCATATCGCATACTTTAGCTAAAGTCGCGTTTAAGGGCTATACTTTATCATGGTGTTAAACTTGACTTTAACTGACGGACACCATATGAAACCAGCCCAATATCAGTGAAATTAAGGTGAGCTACGGGCAGCTAGCTGAAATGGCGGAGAATCCAAAAGCGGCACGCGCTGTTGGCCAAGCGATGCGCAAGAACAAATTTGTCCTTCTTGTCCCCTGCCATCGCGTTGTGCGCTCAGATGGATCTCTGGGACATTACAATGCTGGTAAAAGCGATACCGTCAAGCGCTGGCTCATCGACTTTGAGAAAAATGAGTGAACCTGTGATTTCTTCTATGTACCATCTCAGCTTAAAACTGTACATTGTTCATTTCAATTTGGAAGCTTTCCAAATCTGACTCGGCATTTTCCTTAAAAAATGAATAGAGAAATGTGTCCATTTTCATTTGAAAAGTCTCTGATTTTGTTTGAAAAATGTCCGGTTTGAAGTAGGAAGGATGTATATTAAGCAATCAAGATGGTGATCTGTGTTGTTGTTGAAGTCTATTAAACGTGACATTGCCATGACTGATAAGCACTGTAATTCTCAAGATTTCTGAAGCTTCGCTGCTTGAACACTCGCAACAGAATTTGCGCATAGGTTGGCTTATGAATGTAAAATTAGTTCTTCATGAAATAGTGACAAGCCACTTGGCTGCTGTCCACCAACCCCGACTGAAACCCTATGAAAAGTTGGCATGCTGTTGAGTCGCAATACAATATGAGGTTCACATTGGTCGACCACATAACTGATAAGCCTGTTTTGCAGTGCAGCATGTGGATGTCGTGTTTGCCAAAGGCATGACTTGATAGACACATTGCGCATGGACCTTATTTAGTTGGCAACCAAACTAGCTGATAGGGGATAAAGGAGCATGAAGACATTATCAGTGTTATGCAATTGTGGTGTCGTATAGATGGCTAGCGAATCAACAGGGATTCATCGTGACACTTTCAGGATTTATTTCTCGAAATATCTTCATTTACTTCTGACTT
This sequence comes from Plectus sambesii, assembly GCA_002796945.1. Lineage (NCBI taxonomy): Eukaryota > Metazoa > Nematoda > Chromadorea > Plectida > Plectidae > Plectus > Plectus sambesii. The sequence continues at coordinate 19,457 of NIUQ01000117.1, read as the reverse complement.
ACGATTGTCTCCTCTCATTGTCGAGAAAATAAGTGATTAATAATCATGAGCTTTACTTTATTGCAATATAGCCAGTAATTTTTTGTGTAATACTGTGAGATGGATATCTAAGATTGTTGGAAGGGAAAAGAAACCCAAGCTTATTGCCAAGAAAGTATCAAGGCAAGGTGCCAAGAAAAATGAGGAACGCTTTATTCCAACATGCTGCACTGTTCTTTGCCATCTTAATTTCTTTGCAATGCCGCCAGTCGAATTCAGAATCATTGTGCAAAAACAATGGAACTGCAGTTATTGATGGGACATCTTCGTGGTGCAACTGTGCTTACCCTTACACAGGAGAATATTGTGAAGATTATGATTGTGGTTCGTTATTTAGCTTTGGAATGAGCGCTTTCTGCGACCGGTCAGCTGTGAGGAACGCACGAAAATTTCTCACGCTCACATCACAACTTACCAAGAAATACACTTGCAAATGTTATGGAATATTTGCAACAGTTATATTCAAAAATGAGCATAGAATAGGGGAAGGGTGCGTATAATGATGGGGGACTTAGGGCGTAAAACAGGCTATGTACCTTCAAATTCCTCAATCATGCACATTTTGTTCAGTGTCAGAAGATGCAAGAAGTTTTCATCCCAGGAGTCTGTTTCATTAGCTGTTGAGACTGCAATATTAAATTCTCAATACTCAGTTCTCAACAGTCTTATAAAACAGGCTCCACGGCTCTGTTTCATAAAACTATTTTAACACGCAGTACTCAAAGCTCAATACTTACTACTGGCATAACTGCTTTATCAAATGCAAAATTTAGACTGACAATGATTATAAAAACGGCTCTAGTTCTCACATGAAATAGTGATACTGGCAATAAAAAATTGAAGATTGAGTGCTGCATTAGTTTCGTGAAATACAGGACTCTGGTAAGTTTTCATTGTGACTCTCGTAATCAGTGAAGTAGAAAAAAAATTCTCTGCGAGCTACTTCCTTTTGTTAAGCACCGGAGATAAAGGAATAGGCGTCTGGGGACGCACGCAGCTTTGTATATCCCAACACGTCGATCAGTGCCCGCCTCTGATTGTAATCACAACAATGGACTGGTTCCATAATCGTTTCCTAAAGTTAAGCAATTCATAACGATACTCAGCGCTATGCTTCATAATGGGCTTAAGTAGTGCATAACTTAAGAATGACTTAGGAAACGATTATGGAACCGGCCCAATGTCATGAAATAAGCCCAGTATCTCAGTAACTGCAAAGGCTCTTCTTTTCACTTTTAGCTTAAATAATTTCAGCCAACGGCTTGGCAACCGGCGAACAGTATGACCCAAACAATCCGTTTTTCAACAAACGCTGCATGTGCGACTCTGGATGGACTGGGGAGCGTTGCGAGACATCTTTATTCAACCGATGTGGCGATAATGGGGCGGAGAGAAAGGGCAATTGCATCTGCCGACAGAATTATGCCGGAGACAGATGCCAATATGTAACCATCTGTATCCATGGACAATTGTTCAACGGCAGGTCGGTAGGGAGCAAGGCGCGAGTTAACGACCATGGCAGTGGAGTCCACATCTCAATGCTGCACATGAAATACTCCATTCCGCTTTAATAAGCACACACTTCAATTCAAAGAGACCCTTTCCATATCTGTAAAACTCGGGATATATCTTTTTTGAATTGAAAATTACCTATTTGATGTGTAAAATGTGCTTTTAAAAGTGCAAACGGTGTAATACACACAGTGTAGCCCCTAAATTTAAGGGAGTGCGGGAGAAGTTCGTTTAAATATTTATTTATTTGGATTCCATGATTGCTGCTGTTCTTGGGTGGCCAAATTATAGGTGTTTTAGGTTCAAGGACAAAAAACAAACTCTCTTTTTTTTAAGAGCTGCAGGCATACTTGTTTGTCTTTTGACATTTTAAGCCTAATTTTTTGTTTTTGGAGGCAGAAAGCTATGTAAATTGTTGTAAAATAAGGCGAACTCTTTAAAATGTCATATTTTTGTGTGCGAAACAGAACTTAACAGTTTTTAAAAAAATTTCCACCAGAAACTTAATTGAAATGACTATTATTTGCGTTGTAATAAGATGTAAATGCAACAACGTGTTCAAAATGCGCAGTGTTTGAAACAGACTCAACAGCCATGATAATTGGCACGAGGATTACATTACGGGAGTACTGAAATAACAAATAATACTAAATTTAGATGCGCGTGTTACTACGGCTGGAGTGGAGATTTCTGCGATATTATTGTATGTCACAATGGTATCCCCGACGAGGAAGGCCAATCGTGCAAGTGCGCGAGTAAATATCGGGGGAAGTATTGCGATTTCTGCGCCGAACCCTCGAGTTCACCGCCGCCGGAGTGCGCAGAAATTGGCAAAGGAGTCGTCAACATCGGCCAAGATTACTGGCCTATGCTATTTGCCGCTCTTATCACGATAGGAATTGTATTATTGGGCGCGTTGGTTTTCTATTTTTGTCAGAAAAAGAGCCTACTTCAAAAGGAGAAAATTGCGAGACAACAAAGGAATGAAGTCGAAATGATCATTGATTCTACAAGAACTGCTCGTGTTGAAGCAGGACAACCGTTGATTACCTTAGAAACACCCTTGGACAGGGATGATCTACCACCGAAATATGAGGACGTCGTGTGCTTTTCAGAAAGCAATAATCAGTTACCAGCAATACACTCTGCAGTAGCTCAAGATGGCAGTGAATGCAAGGATATTGAAATGGAAACATTAATTGATCAGGCCGATCATGTAATGAGGCCACATAGTAGTAACAATATATTGGATACTACTGAAGTAGTGGAAGAGGAAATTAAACTCACAGAACTTCAAAATACTGCAAGCAACCAACAGCCTGCAAGTGAATAGAAATTCGTTCCTTGCAAAAAATAATAAAATAAAGCCGCTGTTAAACTTACTTTGTCCCTTGAAGTTATCGTAATTAGATGCATCAATCAAATAATTGTATCTATCAAATAATTGCATCTATCAAATCAAATAAAGCTTTAAAGACGACCTATTAAAAGATAAATGCCAGTTATCGATTCGGTACTATAACTTTACAATGTGGTAATTGCAGCTGTATATAGGCCGCACTTTTTTATTTAAAAATTTTATTCTCGTCAAAAACACAACGATAACTTACATTGTGCACTAAAAAACAGAAAAGAAGCGACAATACCAGGTAAGAATATGTATGAAACGTGGTAATAAAGCCATTTCAATCGTGCGCGGGAGTCACGGTGGAACCCTATTAACGAGGCCGTTCAGATGGTGGTCAGAGATTGTCACCGACTACAACATACGAAAAATGTCACAGAGTCACACGTAAGTTGGAAACAGCAAATATCTAAAAGTAAAACAAACATAAAATCTAAAAATACTTCACATGCAATCATAAGTCATTAATTTCCACTTTAATAAGAACACTTTTCAGTAAAAAGAGGACGTTTTCTCAATCGAAGAGGACAATTTTCATACTGATCTGACTTTGAAAGTGTCCTTGTTCAGTTGGAAAATATCCTATTTGATGTGGAAAGTGAGCTTTATATAGCGGAAACGGTAGCAATTTAGTGCGTCGTGGTCATCGTTTGATTAGACCATCTTCTGTTGTCGATTTCCTGAACGATATTCGTTCTGAAACAAGCAATCAGTTCGCGGTAGCGTTTTCGTATAGGTTTTATTAATGCAACAGTAAGCCAAGGATTCGCGCAAGGCGGGATGAAGTACGGAGCTACAAGCAATCGATTTAACCACATCGGTAGCTCGGGCAGGATCATTTGGCCAGCGCTCAGAACTACAACCGGACTAGCCGTGAACAGCGGCAACAACATGGCGATTTTGGTGAACTTCATTAATGATTGCGTGACCTTCGCCGCCTCGCGGTTACTTGTGCTTTGATTCACTCTCAGCCACTTCGCCAAACGAAAATAGTAAATCCCGGTGACAATTAGAGAGATAGCAAACGAAGCGATCACGGTTAGCTCGTAGTAGATCATCAAGCCGATGGACGTGAATTCTTTCGCGCCGCAAAAACCGGCTGGATCCTCGCCGTTGGCGTCGTTCAGCGGCAAGGGAAGGTTTAATATAGTGGATAAGAAGAACCAACCAGCGATTACTGGAATCGTACGACTGTCTTTAAATAAGGCATGACCGACTGAACATCTCTGATTGGCTTGCGGCAGAGCGCTTATTTTATAAAAGCTGAAAGAATGCGCATTTGCATAATTAACTCTCGTCGCACAGTAATGATCGGCTCGATTTAATCATTGCACTTTCTAAAGCTACCAGTGAGTTTGATTTGCGAACAAGAGAAGACTATAAGCATGAATAGTAATCCAAATTTGTCCTGAGATTATTTCTTTGATTTTATATGAAGCCGTTTCTGCATTCTCTAGTTTTACTTTCGATTTTACTAACTAATAAATATTTGCTGACTGAGAAGTAGATGATATCATCTTTTAGCATACTCTTTTACTTTAGGCGGTAAATGGCACGAACCGATCTGCGGCTATCATCGCAGGAAAGCCGAAAGAACAAGTCGCTGTGCTCAGCACAAAAATACCGGCGATTTTGCACAAAAAGCGATTGCTGGGCGATCCAGTCCACATTGCGGACGCCTCAAATAACTGAAATACGCAATGCAACAGATCAGATAGGCAGAATCCGACCAGAAACCAATTGGCTGCATGGGAATTCAACGCAGGCGTCGTCAGAATTATCGTAATGAAAAGAGCATCGCTCACGATGACGAAGGTCGAAGCGGTCCACATCCAAATCGTGAACCAATATTTTGTTGAACCATAGAAGTCGGAAAGATATTCCAACTCAGTTTCGTTCATATTTGAACACCTCTCAACAGTATTACCGTTTGCGCTAATAGATCACTTTTGCTCGTATAACTTGGCGCGCGTGAGATATTGAAACTGAGCGATACGCTTTGTGCTGAGGCAAGAGAGAGCGAGAGGGCGATCGAGTTAACAACGCACAGTGCCTGATTAATAGTTGATCTCTGTCTGATGGAATGATATGGAACATCTATGATCGCGAAAGCAAAATAAAGATATTGCCGTGCTCACCCGTAATTGACGTTATGCATATTGGTTTACCTGGGTTCTCATCTTCAGCACTTGCGTCATATCACAGTTGAGTGTGAGGGTTTGAGTAATAAAATTTCCCCGCACCCCTCCTCCTTTCTAACTTAGGAGGATAACTTTATTTCTTTGACAATGCTGAGACACGATAAGCAGCTTCAAGTTTTGAAACTGCACTGTTCCCCCATTTTCAGGAGGTGAATTGTCGAGATGCTCTGTATGAATGCGACTGAACATCATGTTGCTAATGCACGATCTAATTGCTTGACCAGCTTCAATACAAAAAATCCGAAAGGTGAAAGCCAACAGCCACAGAGAACGCGTTAACAAATAATGCAAATGCATCAAGCTCAATCCAAAACGCAAGTACACCGCCGCTTAAATTTTCTAAACCCAGCTTGACTGGACACTTTTTCATAAGCTAATCATTTAAAAACTTCAGCTTTATGAATCCATAAAACTTTTTCAACGGATTCATCGGGTTAAAAAGACAACGGTAAGACAGAGATTTGAAATTTGGTCCATGTCAATGACTAATAATAATAGCATTCTAAGCAAAATTTTCGAGCTGCACTAGTCTTCTAAAAGAGACATAAAATATTCTAGACTTTAGCATCGTCTTAAGGAGCACATTTCTCTGTCAAACCTAGGATGCGACACGCATTGTGCCCTCAGTACGCTATTTCAAAATGTCAATTTCTCCTGTTACCACTCACATTCACGGTTAGTTTCTATCTTGTCTCTTCAGCATCATTCTTTTGTTCGCGGCGTTGTAGGTGAAAGAAATGTGAATATTATTTATTTACGAGCCATAATACGTGTTTGGCATACACATTGATTCATTCATAAGTTCAGGGATGCGTTTGTAAACCCAAACAACGCCGCACATTTGGTCTGTCATCCGCTTACGTCTAGTACCTTGTGTCATGTAAATATAAAACTGCTGATGCAAAGGATCTATGGCTGAAGAATGGATACTGATACAAAGTTTTAAACTTCGATTAAAAAGCGTACATACTTTATTTACAAATTTTTAGCAAAGAGTTGTTGTGGATGAAATTTCGAAGTATAGGAACATTATGGATATGATAATAATAGTGAACAGTTTTGTATCGCTGCGTTAACAAAACGTTGTGACACACATACAAGCAGTGTAATGCTGCCATATATTAACCGCTGCCCACGCCACGCTCGACTGCTCAGCGTCTGTTTAGAGCGACAATAGCTAAGATATGAATATGCGATAAAAATTTCACTCAACACTTTATTTCATAGCAAGGAACAAGTCATACTCGTATACGCCATTTTATCTACTTAAACGAAGCGAAGCGACGCCAACTTAGATAACAGCCATCTTTCCTTCTAATTTAAGCTTTAAATGGGCGTCAAAACAGCGTCTGTTCTAAGTGCGTGGTTGTACAGCTGCGCAAGTTATCATCACGTCTTTGCACAAAAATGCAGAACAATGTTGGTTATTTGTTTCCTCCTTGAAAGTTTTTCCATCAATCCTACTTGCACTCATCTTTGCAACAAAGGGCCTTGATGGGAAGATAACATGCGCTAATAATGGAAAACTGGCTGTAGAAGATTACAAGCTGGTATGCATATGCCCCGAGCCATTCACAGGAAGACTTTGCGAAGACTTTGCATGTGGTATGTGTTTTTGTTTAATTAGATTTATTTTACAGATAGTGGATGCCCTAGGGTCAAATTTAGTTCATGTTTTCTTAGATTTTTCTGATTTATAGATCTGCAAAAGGGATCTATGATAAAATAAAATATAAGCACAAATCTTTAATCAAGTTGATTTTATTTTACTATCAGAGTATCATGGCTGAGTAGCGTTCTTTAACTTCACCAGTAAACGATATCTTAGAGAAACGAGATTACGGCAAGCAGAACCAAACAGCTTGCAATAATCAATCCATGTAGTGAATATCCTACAATAAGATCATTTATCCATGGCTATACTTAAAGTGGTGACCGTCACTGCCGCCCCTCTCTAGATGCGCTTCTTTAAACGAGCCAGTTGAATGAAAGAGGTTAAATCTGATGCCATATCTGTTGTCACTACGACAGCTCGCTACGAAATGTATCATCACCTAAATAATGTCTCGTTCGTTTGCAGAAGGCGTGTTCAGCGAACCGATAACTCAGCGCTCGCTAAGTTTATTTTAATGGTACCCCAAGATTTTATGAGTCACGCCCATTAGAGGCCCTCCCTTTGTGCAAACAAATGTGTCTTTTTTTAATTTTCGCATGCGCATGCCGCGTACAGTAGTTATAGAATTCTTCCTTTGAGATTAAAAATATAATCTTAGACGCTCTGGCTAAAATATTTGCTGTTTGAAAAACGCGTACAGCAATGCGCCTGCCTTAGGGTTGAGATAGCACTCATTTTAGCTTTAAATATACGCTTCAGCCCTAATGCAGCAAAGTAGGAGAATTGCATACAATGATAGCTTCATTTCGACCTAAGCAGTGTTGCTCTTTCCTTAACAGGAAATAACGTCGGTGGAACGTTCACGCGAAAAACAGGCCGCTAAATAGTTCCTCCACCACGAAATTGCACATATAATATATCGTGCAACCTTCTATGATATGTAGAAGTACACATCGTGCGATAGCTAACATAAGTCAGAAGTCTTAGGTTAACTAAATGAGGTTGCACAAAAATGTTAAAATTATTATTTTTTACAATTTGTAGTAGAAAGTTTCCAGTTGTAGTTATATTCAGAGAATATCAAAACCTTTGACTTTCAAATTCCCTAAAATTTCCACAGGCGTTATAAAGTCTTTCACTATAATTCGGCATTCTTGCAACATAATGGGTCATTTGCACTCAATTTTGTCCAATTTTTTGCAACCTGAATAGGATGGTAATATTTTATGTTTTACGCTGTTCACGTAATGGAAGATATCTTCCTAACTTTGAATGAATGTTGAAAAAAGGTTGCGAAACATAAAAAAATGAAGGCAAAAGTGATGAACTACGGCGAAAGTCTGTCAACACCGTGACAGACTATCGGCTGAGAAAAAATGTAATTTTGGGTTGAGGAGCTTACTGGCCTAAAATTTACCGGCGTTATGGATTACAGCGTAAAAGCCGACAGTTAAATAACATTCAGAGGTTTCAAATTTCAGTTTGAAATGGACAAGTCTTTTTCTGGCTCTGGACCGAAAATGTTTATATCGTTACAAGAAGCCAAAAAATTTGAATAGAAAATTATTAATGCAATTATTCTAAAGGACGTTATCATTTTTTACAGTTAATGGAATAGCAACTGGAGACCAGTATGACCCAAGTAGTCTCTTCTTCAACAAGCGCTGCCTGTGTGACGCTGGCTGGACAGGAGAGCTTTGCGATCAATCGCTTTTTAATCGCTGTGGAGAGCACGGCAGGGAAGTAAAAGGCAAATGCATCTGCAATCCAAACTTCGTCGGTGACCGTTGTGAATATGTCATTAAATGCACACATGGTCAACTCTATAATGGCCGGTACATTACATTTACTGCTTTTGTCATAAATGTTGCGTGTTACGTGCAAGTTTTAAATCACATATAGTAATTAAATACTCAAGGCCATTTTCTCAACCGCGTCGTTTTGGCGAAAAGTGTCAAATAGTACTCGGTCAACTTAATATCCTTTAAACGCTTAATATCAAACTGCAGTGTCAACTTTTGAATATTCCTTTCGCTAACGGTGAAAAAATGATCTAAAATATACTCATTACTTGCCGAAGAGGAGGACTTTGGGCGCATAAAAATCCTTATTTGAGTTTGGAAATAATGGTTTTGCAGAAGCAAAGTTGAGGAAATTTAAAAATTTTATATGGGTTTCTATTGTTAGTTTTCACGAAATACTTCTAGACAATTTATTATCGAAAGCTGAATTAAGAGCGCAGTTCTAAAGTTTAATAAATTTTATCCAACCTTTTTTATTTCATTCTGCGCAGTAATCATTAATGAGACATCGTGCAGGGAGACACCCGATGATTACAAGTACTATCTGTGAAATTATTGCTTAAAGAATAATGTTATGAAAGTAGTATTTCAATAGTTGGAGTGCTATTTATACATAATGTATTGCAGTTTTCGTGAATGAGTCTACTCAATAATCGCAACTAGCTTTAAAGCATCTGCATATTGTAGTGTAGCACAAGTCCTTGCGCTAATTGAAGTACTGTTAAAGTACTCTCTGAAAATATACAACGCAAAACCATTCGCGCTACTTGTGATCAACACAAACTTGTCATCGGTTACACTCTTTTTATCAATCGAAATGTTAACGGTGAAAAGAAAGGGCATAACTTTGTTCCGTTCGATACGACATTCTGAAGTGAAATAAAATAATAATATTGCAGATGTTCATGTCACTATGGGTGGGCAGGTGACTTCTGCGACAAGATCATCTGTCGACAAGGCGAACCTGACATAACGAACGAGCAATGCATCTGTCCATCAAAATTTAGAGGAAGATATTGCGATTTCTGCGCCAATCCAGCAAGCTCTCCACCCCCAGAGTGCGATGAAACCACCGATCGCCGATTCCTTTCAGTCGACAACAGCAATCAACAAATCCTTGTAGCGGTCATAATAGTAATTTTATTGATCGTTTTGATCGCACTGATCTTCTTACTCTGCCATAAAAGCGGCCGGACCAATGGTGAGGTGAAAAAAGCAAGACAAGCCTTTGTCGATATAGAAAATAGTTCACCTGAAAATGGAACTGAAACTTGCCCATTGTGGGATGGCAACCAAGCGGCTAATGGAGAACTAACAGCACACTGCGAAAAATTTCATGACGCACCACCTCCATATGAAACCCTTGAACATGCGCAGAGTGAAAATAAAGTACAGATAGAGCTGTCTGATTCAGGAAATTCTAGATTAACTAACGTACCCGGCGTATCAGGCAAAAACGCAGAGGAAATATTAGGATATTCTAATGAAGAAAAAGAAAATTGTCAAAGTCAAAATGCATTGGCGGTTATGTTACAAAATCAAAACATTTCAAAAGAAATAGCAGCAGAAGAGCTAGAGGACGATAAAGGAAATGAAATAACTGATGATCAATCAAGTAATGATAGCGTGCCGCAAAAGTGTATTTTTGGTACGCTTCGACTGAGCGAATATCATGCGAGTGCTGAATATCCTAAAGTGGAAGCAAAGATTAATTCAAAATCTGACGATTTCATTGATGTACCTCCATCGGCTAGCGGTGTAACCACCCATGTTCAGAGACAAGCAAGGGAAGAGCGGCCTAGTTTAGGGTATTATAGTTCAGAAGACACCAAGAAACGATCGCGCACACAAAAAAAGGAGATTTTTGAAAATGTTGAAGCAGTATTGAACACTACAGAAAAACACACAAAATGCAAGAATAATCAAGAAGCTATCAAGCAACTAAGGGTACGATTTTCTGATGAAGCAACACAAGCAGCCTTTGACGACCTCCCTTTGAAGGAGACAAAAACAAACCCGAATTGTATTAACTTTCGTGAACATGCGTCTGAAAAAAATGTCGAATTTTATCCAATGAATGAAGAACCAGCGGCTACTCAATTTCAAAAAACTAGAGAGGAAAGCCAAATTGAAATCGAATCTGCAAATACGAATACGGCTTTCATTGTTGTAGCTGAAAAAGAAAATAGACAAGCGGCAAATAGTGACTCTAATGAGGATAGCAGTATAGCTGCTAAGAATAGTCGCGTAGTTGATTCCAATGAAACGGTGTCACAATGTAGCCACAGTCGGCAAAAGTTTATTGCTCAGGAAATATTAAAGCACCAGAGTGAGGAAGCAAAGTTATGCAAAGATCGTTTTGCAAATTCTAAAATAAACGCAAACAAAATTAATGCCATGACCGATGTAATTTCTACAAAAGAAAAAGGAAACGCTTGACACAGTACAGCGTAGAGTACTCACAAGAACTTCAAATTTTTTATATGTGAACTATTAAATTCTCTGTAAGCAAGGTCCTCTAATGAAAATCTATATTCGACACACTAAACACAAAACTGATAAAGTACACACGAAAGTAAAAATTTGATCGAAAAAATTAATTAGAACAAAAAATAAAATATTGCACTCTTCAGTGCCAAGAATTTCGCAGTTTTGATCAAATTTGCTAATTTCTGTCTTTTTACACTACTCCAGTATCATGAATTTTTCCATCTATAAACTGTTTGAATAATAACCCAGAATTATATTACAATTTTTGAGGTTGTTTTTTGGGAAAATTTCTTCGCCAGTCCCATTGTACGCTTGCTTCTTACGACTACTTTTCAAATAAAACGGAAATTTGTTAAAAATGTAAACGGAAACAAATAAAAGAAGGCAAGAATAGTGATTGACTTTTAAAAATGTCATCATTTTGTCGTCACTTATCGATCGTTATTTAATCCAAATGATTTTGTTGCATGCGTGGAGAATGCGGTCTAAAGATGCATTCAAATTTGGTTTACTCCTTCCTGTTTGTTGCGTATATCTGTTAGGACGCTATCTGATTTTATTGCATGTTTTCTCATTACTATATAACAACAGGCAAAGAAAAAAAGCTAGTAATAAAGATTAGTCAAAACGGTTTATCACGAAGGTTGGTCAGGAATGCTAAGCACAATGGCATGATTATTTCGCAAGCAAAAGGGCGTGTACAGGCGAATTCACATATTAACAATGTGCAAGTAGAAAATGCTTTCAATATCATATCGCCGACTCGACACTATTTGATATGGTTTTATAACAAATGCTTATCGTTTCTTAATACCTTAGTTCTGAGACAATTAAATTTGTGTGATATTTGCTTGTGATTGAATTTTTTAACACGATTTTGATTGTTGTGAGCCAATATGACTACTCTAGTACAATAAAATAGTCAACTTCTCTTCTTGCCCCCGTCTTGTGCTTCACCCCTATTAACGCACCGCAAGAAAATACACTTTGAGAATTTTCTTTGCCTGACCATATATTGAAAACACAATTGCCACGTTAAAACTTTTCTTTTTATTCTTTTAATTTATTTGAATAACAAAAATAAAAAAGGTGTCATCGAAAGTAAAAATTTGCACGAAATGAAAACGAAGCAGATATTTACTCGAAGAAACTTGGTTTGAAAAAAACTGTTTGAGCATTCATTTTACAATAAATGAAACGTTAGGAAGCAACTGCTAAGCGTAATCGTCGTAAGTTTTCGTAAAAATAATCTTCACCAGTCTAAATAAAACGTTCGAAACAATTATGAGGAAAAACACAAATTTCAACAGCTTTTCAGCCGATCTGACCGTTGTCATTCTGAATCAAACCGGAAATTTAAAGCGTGGCTATTGTTGTCGCCAGTGCAGCAAAGTGACAACTACGGGATGTGCTACTATCCGGTTTCATCCAAATAATTCAGTATGATCGATAAATACTTGCGGTCTCGAGCCTTTTTACTCGGCACGATATTATCATGACTGCTATAAAGTATATCAGTATTTCTTTCCTTCTGATGACATTTGCTCTGTATTTGGTCAATTATCTCAGTAATAATTTCCAAGATGTCAAGATAGTAAACATTCAGGTGAACAAATTATTTTAAAAAGTGACAGTCGGAGAAATTGATGACGACCAATGCCTCGACTTCAGCAATCAAGCGGGTGGAAGGTCATAAAATGAGTGTGATCATATTTAATAATCTCAAGATTTATTTACATTTTCACAAGAAATGGACCTTACTCGTTTTATACATAAAATGATCAGATTCTGTGTATGGCTTTGACCCGTAAGCACATTCAGTTGGTTCATTTTTGCGCGCTGTTCTAAAAACCTTTTACAGAGAAAAGGGACAAAAGAGAATTTTTAGTAATTTTTTAATCAAAATGACATCAATGCGAAGTTTTCACTCTGACCGCGCTTCAATCATTTCAACCAAAATGACGCGGGCGTGGATGCAAACCCACGAGTTCTATCGTTCAAATAAAACTTTAAAATTGAAGATTTTGGCCAGAATGAACGACGTTATTCGTTAGATGATTGATTGTACCTATTAAAGCAGTACATAACAGTTTTAGGAAGCCATGTTCCGGCAGAATTTTAGTGAGAAGATGGAGAAGAAGACTGTGCCGCGGGTGTTCTGCTGGATTATGACGACAAGTCTATATCGCCAGTCTCGTACCATCTACCTCGAAGACACTTGGCCAAAACGGTGAGAATCTAATAAAGACGAATGACGTTAAGCATAGGCTTAGGGTACACAAATCACTCGGAAAATGTGCGATAGAAGGCAGCTTACTGTGCGTGAGAAGGCTTTTAAGCTGCATTATACTTCTATATCTATCTTTGATGACTTATTCGATTGCCTTGCCGATGTGGTACCCGCTAAACGGTCTTATATTAGCGCACCATTCCTCATCCTGTTTGTGGGCCTTTGAGCATAACAACCTTATTTAGCTGGTTTAATCGTTATGTGGCTACAAGTAGGCCTATCAGCTCAAGAGACCTCGGGGCGTGCATACTGCAGGAGCTCTGTATGATCATCATGAAGTAGCCGGATCGAGCGCATTTTAAGCGTAGTGCGCGATTACGACAATGCACAGTGCAATATGACGCTGGTTCCGCAGCACGAGCTCGCCCTCGTAATAGCTCCCTCATTTGCGTCACTCTTTTTATTTAACACTCCGGTGCACTATTGTGTAAACATCCACCGTGACGTAGCGTTCATATTCTATAGCCTTTAAAATAGTCCACTCCTACCATTTCCTGTTTGCCATCGAAGCAGTTCGGGGTTTTTTTCGATAATATACCCCCCTCTCAGATTTATTCTCGAGAAGTGCTGAAATTTGTTGTGAAACAGCTTCAAGTAAAGCAACTCTTTTCTCAAAAAAATAAACGCAACGCTTTAATGCATGACTTAACTTGTGCTGAAACATAATCTTCAAAAATTGTTTTGCAGGTTCTTGAAAGTAGGCTTAAGGGAACTGCGATAGAAACAGTTATGCTTCCGCCATACACATACAGTGAAATTCACTTATACCGGTAATTGCGGCATCGTCCAAAATTACCGGTATAAGCGAAACCGATGTAAGTGAATTCCACTGTATATGAATGGACAGCAAATAGCACAATTATTGTTATTAGGCAGTCCATCAAAATTTGCTCACGTATAAAATATTATAATGAGATTGCTGAAAAATTTTAATTCGTCATTCATGTTTACTAAGCGGTACATAAATGATGAAACAATATGAGAATATAGAGTTTTAGTTTGATACAAATAATGCATTCTTGATAACTGGTACAGCAGCATAAAGCGACTTTGTTGCGTTTCACGTTTTGTCTAACCAGCCGTTTAGAACGCGAGCAAAACCGCGGAATCCATGGGTCGAACGGTTTAAATTGCAGTTGTGAAGCTATCGTTAAGAATAAGAGATAGTGGCTCTTTGTGTGCCTCCTACTGCATCTTCTACCCTGCCACTGTTACCTCTAATAACACGCTCTTCGTCATGTTTTTTTTCACAGTAATAAATTCTATTTTTCCCTCTTTCGCTTTTAGCTGCGACCGCTACATGTTCTTTACCGACAATGCTACAGACCTTGACGAATCGTTTCACAAGACAATCTTTGCTAACTTGAACGAAGGGCATGAGAACTTGTGGGAGAAGACGAAAGCAGCCATGCAATACATCTACGAAAACCTGGTCAATGACTTTGACTACTTTCTCAAAGCCGACGACGATACGTATATTGTGGTCGAGAATCTAAGACAGTTCCTTGGTTGGTTTGACTTATAGTCATCAAACGATACGAGAAATGCGCGTAGCGCGTATGAGTTTAATGATGTGGCTGAGAGAATAGTGAACAAATCAGTTTCGAAGAAATAAGCTAACTATCCTATCCCCTGTGTTTTAATCACTACTTGTAGGCATTCATATATTAGAGCCTATAAATTAAAGCGTGATCCATTTATCATTCTTAAAATTTTGATTATCTAAGCTACAGCGCAACACAAATCTTTGAGCTATAATTCATGGGGGTTTTTTCGAGAATTTATTGAGCCATTGCTGTCATATTGAGCCATTTCTGCCCATATTTATCTCAAAGTATTATCAGAGACCAGTTTCACAAAACAACTGCACTTGTGGAGTTCCAAGCACAGTAATTTATCAGGAAACAGAAATAATCAAAAAATGTCCAATCACCGCACTCACAGATTTGCTTTTACGCAGTTTTAATCACTTTACAAAATTAGCCCCATTCACAAGGATGAAATCTTTTCAGCACCGTTCAACGGCAGTGACCATCACTATTTCGGCTACAAATGGAGTCACGAACTGCGCCATGGACACGCGAGCGGCGGCGCAGGTTACGTACTCAGTCGATCTACTCTCAAATTGCTCGTCGAATCGCTAAGCAATACGACAATTTGCCCAGCTATATTAGCTAACGCCACCAATGAGATCGCCGAAGATCTGCAGGTGATACTTGATTCTTATCGAATTAGGACGGTCGCATAATCAAATAGTGAGGCCTATTATTTCTCATTAAACCATTTCTAGTCGAGAAGTTTAACTTAGCTCTGTATCGAGATAACACAAGACAAGTTTTGACTGTTTGATTGCGTGAACTGTACTGTGACCATCGAGAAAGAACGAATATGTACCATATCAATTGAAGCGAGCAAGTGTAGTAAAAATGGTCTGATAAAGCGATGTTAAAGAAAGTAAAAAACGGCACTTTCATTGCGGTTTTACACGCCGGACAGAAGCCGATATACTTTGTGTAGCTTTTTACTTAAGCCATGCACGTTTTCATATTCGTGTTTACGTATTAATCGACTACTGACAACTTCTCACTACACTTGAAATGATTTTAATCCGGTGGCCTCTTAATAATATTTTATTTTTATTAATATTTTATTCGCAGGTTGGTCGATGTCTGGAGAATCTGGACATCTTCCTCGAACCTACCGCTGATCCCAAAGGACTTCAAAAGTTTCTGCCTCTGCATCCCAACTTGTTCAACTTGCTCGGCAAAACGGTACTGTACCTTTCTTTGGCGCGCTTGCACAGTGACTCAAATGTATTATGTTACCTACCTTTTAATTAATTATCGAAATTTAAGCGGACCGTGATCGAGCTTGCGATTTACGTAGCGTCAACTTTAACGGTATTCATTCACGAGCTGTAGCAAACAAGAGTCGATCGAACTTTTGCGCATGAACTTGTTTTCTATATTTTTTAAATTTACACCAGATCGAAAACAGCCATATTGCACCGATGTGAGAAATTTGTTCGCATTTCTGTAACTTTGACGACTAACATAACCAACGGAGAATCTCGCTTAACTTCAATTGGTAGTCGATCCCACATTCCACTATTAATGCTTGTTTGCACACTATGTGAAGCTACTGTATTAGCGCCTGTTTCAGGGCGAAGAAAGTATCAGTTCCGATGTGATCGGTATACACTACCTCAGTCCGACTGAATACCGCCTCATTGATTTCTTCCTTTATCGATTTCGTATGGCGAACCCTAACGAGCGGCGGAAGTTGCGATAGTGATTTGAAAGTGATCATCATGCATTGTGTTATATTTATGGTCATTTGACTGCAATATATCGAGTGATATGCTTGCTGCAATGAAGAGAATGATAAAACAGAATATATGGACATTCACTGTGACCGCGGCAAGTAGCGCGAGCTTGGCGCAAAAGCCCTTACTTTCCGAGACATTCGACGTAACTTCTTTCGAATCGTCATAATGCAGTCTCGCCCTTAACCATCAGGAATAAATAATCCGTTCCGCTTGCATGGCCCGCGTTTCGCGACTGAAGCGCTCGCTCGCTGGTTCAAGCGAACCAACTATGCTCGGCGGCGGTAACTAGTTCTTCGACACCTATGAATACGCATTTCCAAGATGAACAAACAGCTATAGTGCATTCTTTTAACACTCCTTGATCCTTATTACATCCCGTTGCTCTCATACGCCGTTCATGCAAGAGGCGAACGCCAATCGGCGACTGTAAGGTACAAGCTGGATGTTCATAAAGGGAGTGCATACTCTCTCCCAGTGTCGGATAATCGTTTTGGTTAAGTAGCCCGTGACTTGGAGGTATACAGCACCCGGGCCCCAAATAAGTCCCTTTAGGGCCGTTGTTGACTACGCTCCATCGAATGCCCCACAAAATTTCAAATTGCTAAAGAAGCGAGAAGTCCTTGAGCGCACTCGCCAGCGTCTCCGCCCTTCTGAATGGGTCAGTCTCGTTGCTTGGTCAAGGGGTACCGGGCACTGCGATCCAGCACTGCCTCTCGGCCACACACCACCTCCTATTCTGCCTATATTCAACTAAATAATAGCCAAAGAGCGCAGTGAGCAATCATAGTCTCCACCGGAAGTGATACTCAATAGTTTTAATAGCGGCACGTCATGATAAAAAGTACTCTAGTTGGCCATTATGTTTGCTTATTCCTGATCGAACTGTCACTTTCTGTAAGGTAGCGTCGATTAGAACGCTTAATGAGCAGCGTTATTCTATATTCACATCGTTTCTGACGTTGTGTGTATAGGTGGCTGTGTACTTTCTCAATGAGGTAATAGACAGGGATTAACAGAGCTGCCCAAAATCTACTATGGTCCTCTGACGTTGTTCTTGTCAATTCCAACGGTCAGAGAGAAAGGAACTGTTGCACTTTCATTGTCCTCATTTTCACTTTTGATCGGATGTTTACATTCGCATCACTTTCCAGTTCAACAATGTAGATATGCTCTTTGAGCTCCCTGCTAATAACTAGCCGAGTCGGTAAATACGGCGGTACTCATGAGATCAGATGAAGGTACGAATTCAAACAACACCACCAGCGACATTTCAATGGGTGGCCGATCAAGTTGAGTACTTTGCGCACTAGTGACGGCGGTGAGACTGTGGAGAAGTTGAAAAGTCAACAGCGATTGGCGATATTTGAACCAACAGATGCAGAGCTAGATGAACGCATTAACGGACGCAAACGAAAAGGAGGAATTAAACGTTGCTGCTTTGTGTACTGAGGCAAAGTTCGCGCGTAAATACGTCCATTTTGGAGGCGTGCTCCACCAATTTGTTCAAAACGTTGAAAGTTGACTGTGGCAGCGCAACGCAAAGCAACGAACAAAGGAACAAAGGAACACACGTTCAGAGTTTCTGCTTCCTGTTGTTAAGAAGTAAAGAGGAAGGGCAAATAGTAGGTCGAGGACGGTACACGTGTACCCCGCGTCCCACGAACGAAGTGCGATTCTCTACTAATCCTATTAATCTGCTGAAGACACCAGTGTCGAGCGCCTGGTAAACTCTTGTACTCGATATTTTCTTTAATTTTTGACGTCGCGAAAAGCTTGGTCACTGATCGGCGCTAAACAAGTTATTTTAAGATGAAAGAAAAATAAACCTCGCCCCTAGGAGGCGGAGCCAGCCAATCATCGCTCGGCGACAGAGCAATATAAAATCAAAGCGAACATTATGAGACAACACATGTGTTGGTCTGTCTTTGCCTGTTCCTGCAGACAAGCATCAAAATCAGTTTCTCGTTCGCAACCTCAAACTAAGTCAAGGTACGCCAATCACGCTTGCTCACACTATAGTGTATAAATGCAAACATTGTCCATAATAAGTCAGTTTGACCATTTCCGCGTTGTTTACTCAAAAGTCTCCAGAAGACCGTCAGACGTAGGCATATGAGCACCGGGGGGAGCACATATCCCCAAAAATGTTTTGTAACTCTGACCCTGGAGTCTGAGGGTACAAAAAGTTTCTTCACAGAGTGGTGATCTTTTAAGGTAAGAGCTAGGAAAAAGGGGGCGGTGCGCATGCCCTGGCTCATACCACTGAATTGTATCTCCAAGGTGTCGAGCGGTGACCCAATTGACATGGAAAGCAATTGCTGAGAATGATCGCGCGAGAGTAACACGACCCTCTACACATATTTATCAATGTGACCTCTACCACTTCCCAAACTAAAGCGGATCTGCGTTCAGTAGGTCAATGTGCAGAAAAAAATTACGCGTCATATTTGAACTTCCCATGTAGTTCAAAATCTTTGTTGATGACAATTTGTTATCAGTCAGTCAGAAGCTAATTGCCTTTCCACGAAACTTGCAAAACTAATTTCTTAGCTAACTGGGATAAAATTGTTCACAGAAAATCAAAAAATGAAAATTTAGTCCAAGTGATAAAGCCGAATATCAACCAACATGAACGCTTTGGAAAAGACGGAGAAGGGCGAAGATTTGCCCAAGGCGGTTGTGGTCGAAACATCGAATCCAGAAAAGCCGCGTCGATGCAAATGCGAATTCGGCGCTCGCACGCGCTACCTGATCCTACTGCTGGTGACCCTCTGC
>NIUQ01000116.1:54413-74903 GCA_002796945.1 Plectus sambesii | reverse complement strand
TAAACATTTATCGTACCTTTGCTATTCTCAGAATGGCAGTTGATCCGCTGGAGTACATGTCGACCACACTTCCAGTTGGATTCGATGGTGTCAATATCACGTTCAATGTCAGGGTAGAGCTTCCTATAGAAGCGGTGCTGGGCCTCCGTGGCGCCAACATCGGTTGGAAGCTCGCCAGGAGCAAAAGTGCTCAGGATGGGTTGAATCAATCGATCCTTGCTCTTGAAGAGGTACTGCTGCCTTAAATCGCACCTTTTAATATACTCGCACTTTTCGATCAGGAACTTCATGGTGGGTGCATTAAGATTAGCTCCTCTAAACCCCACTTTCTCTAGCGAGCCACCATTTCTCGCCAAGAATAATTATTCATTATTGATTCGTACGTGCATTAAAGAACAGAATCACAAGCTAAACTTTTGAAGCAGCCCACCCAATACAGTCATCACAATTTTCCTTCCTGACGCGAAAAACTCGCGCAAAATCCCCTTGGCGCGTCGATAACAAAAGCAACATAGAATCGCCGGCCGAAAATCACACAGAACAGGTTGCTGGATGAGAATGCGAAATTCGTCGACGTACCATCCGCGTTTGTCGGACAGACCCTTCCAAAGCGAATCGGTGCGGACTTTGCGCTCAATGAGCTTTTTCCACAGCATTCCCTCGGCCACTACGCTGCGCCACTCGCGGCATACCAGCTCGCAGGAACACAGCGACTTCGCATCCACGTATGACAAGATTGACTCGGCCAAGTGAGATAGACCGCGTGCTAAAATCAACCCCCTCATTATTCTTATGATCCCACTGATATTAGCCTTCTTTATCACCTGGCAAGAGGGAGATGAAATCACGTTGCAGCATAGGCTTCAAAAACGAGTTGATCTGGCCGTGTTGATAGTGGCACATCTGCTGAAGTAGCTGCTTCATGAAGTCCACCTGGTCATATTCTGACCAATTCGTAAAAGTCTGCAAAGTGTCGATCATGACTTTACTGTTATGCGTGAAATGCTGCCGCGAAAGTCGTACCCGAAGCAACTTCTCGCGTTCGGACAGGTAGCGCTCCGTGAAGGTCTTTTCCTTCTCCACGAGCGACAAATCGGCTAGCAAATCGGCTGTCGAAGAGGGCTGCAAGACGGCGAATAAATAATGCATCTTTGCCGCATCCAACGCAAAAGATCTCGGCGTCAAGCGCCTTGCATCTACTCATATAAAATCAAAAAACTTACAATCTCTCGCGAGCAGCCTGGTCCACCCATGAGCACGTGGTTCTTGCTCTTTGGCGGGGAAAAGCTAAGGTCCATCATGAGAGCGTCGGCGTCCAGACTGTCCTCTACCGGCATCGCCATGTCCCACAGCTCCCGGTTCCGTTCGGTCCTTCAATTGTCTTCAAATAATAAATTCTTTGTTTCGCTGACGCGCGCAGAGACGGTCACTGTCAACAGAAGAAATGTATTTGCATGATGCACCCGCACAGAGACGACGTTTGTTCTTCAACACGCAAACATGCGTTTACGTCGACCGAATTGTAATTGTTAGAAATAGGCGGACGACAATATCATCGTTCTTTCACTCGTCACAACGATTGATTGTCCATCGCGTTAATTCGCAAAAACCACGCAAAATTTTACTCGCCGCCAACTACCCTTCGAGTCCACTATTATCATCCGTCCAGCCAGCGGGTTGTCGGTCGTCGGCCTCCCGTTGTACAGCAATTTGACTGCGTCGTCGACTACACGTCCATACGCGCACTCACATTGGCTACTCAGCGTCGCATTGTCGGGTCTTCAATCCTTTTCGCTGTCTAACAAACAGACTTGGAATGGTTAACGTCGCCGCTGAGTAGACGCCCGAAGCGCGCCAATATGAATGACACTTTTGATTTCTCATGTTCTCATGATCGATTCTTATCGTTAGAGTCGAGTATTGCCAACTCATTGCCCCTTTTGATGCTTAGCCTTGACCATAACCCTTAGATTTTGGCTTTTGCTGCGGGATCTTACTATGCCGAGTCTACGGTTGAACATAAAAAGGAAGAGTTTGCGATTCTTGCCCATAGTTTGGTATGGTTTCACGTGATCGATGTGACTGTTTGGACAGGACACGGAAGAACACTCTTTGAGTCGTCGGAAATAAATGACGCCCACCAAAAGTATCACAGTAACTACGTCTGGTTTATATCATTGGCCATTTTTCAAACGCCGTCAACCGCAAAAGAATGCCGCTTTTTTTTGCCAAAACCAATGCCTGATTTTGCATAGGCTGCGCAAGGATCGTCCTTCTTCCCGCTAATAGATTTAAGTTCTTTACAAGAATTTTTACCTTTAAGACAACGTTGAATAAAGCGCCTTAACATCAAAGAATTACTATCACAAACGTTCGCGTCTTCGGCACAACGTATCGTACAACGGTACACAGTGTAACGCGCCTCGAATAAAAACCATAAGCCACAACAAATCTCCAAAAATATGAGCATGAGCATATGAGAAATTCTAGGAGCTGTTAATAAGCGCCAAGTTACGCTCGTTCAATGCGACAATTAAACAGGGATTATATTCGAGGAAATAACACAACTGCGATTTCCAACAGTAATGCGGTGAACAAACAAAGGCGGTGCAACAGTAGAGACGAATATTTAACAGCTCATTTCTTTTTCGTGGAGGTGAAGTTTTCAGGGTAATTGGCCGTGTGCTGAGCAACCAAATCGAGGACGAGAACGACGATCGTAATCCATTCAAAGACCTGAAATGATCTCTCTCTCTCATCTCTCATTTAGCTCCCAATGACTTTTCGAATCGTGGATAGCCATGTATCGTTCTGCGAAGGGCTTATTTTTAAACTAATTTTTCGTTACTCACATGAGCGCTTTGTCAAACCTAGCGGGACACGTCTCAGATAAAAACTCTGACTACGAGCGTATTAGTTTTTGCAAAATGCTTATCAGTAAACAACGAGACTTAAGCTGGACAAAAAAGTGATACATGGCTTCCCGCGGCGGTCGCGATCACCCTACCGCTGCAGCGATCCACTGCCCTCGAATTCCTCCTCTTCCTCTGCCCATGTAGTTGATGTCGTTGTTGACAGTCATGCCAGCATAGTACGAGCCCAAAATCGCCGCCGGTACCATCAAAACTATCGCCACAATGGTATGCGCTCTCTCCTATATTTAAGAACGCAATTGAACCACTGAACGAAAATTCAACGATTCAGGTGAATTTGTTTACAATTTTCAGAAACGTAGCCGGGACGTTGCGATGCATATTTATCGCATAGCAAATCATGATTGTTGCAGTCGTGAAGAACAGTAGGATGATGACTATGAGGACGTATAGTTGACCGTGGGCCTTGTAGCCGAACTCGTTAATGATCATCGTGCATGCGTCGTTTCCGCACGTGACATCTATGAGCCAGTGCAACAGGAAATACAGCACCTGAACAGGNGAATATGGCTTCGGTGTCGTTACGATATATTTAGCTCTCAGTGCGCATTTATATCGCAACTTAAACTATTTATATAGGCTGAGTTCGATTCAGGGACATCTGCTCAGCCACTCGCGGACCATTAAAAAGTTCACCGACGGCCGGCCGGCGTCGTTTGCCTAGCGCACTTCTTACGCGCCTCCAGCCGCGCTACTAGAACGCAGCAAGTGGTCGCAACGGGCAAATAAATTGGCATTGATGAGCGTAAGTATAGGTGCGGCGCGCGTCGTTAGTGGCTTTATTTGATCAGTTCCTTTGTTACGTGACATAGCAGTGAATGGCTCAACTGGAAATCGTCGATGTCGACACATCTTGCTCCGGCTTCGAAAGAGGTCGTTTGGCGAAGGAGGCGTCGAGGAGCGGGTGTTCACTCGCTATCAAGACATTCTCATTATCGGCAACATATACACAGAGTCGCGGATAGATGCGCGCGGTTGGCAGAATCGATCAGAGAGACGTGAAGTATTAAGTGCGGCGGCTCATGCATATCACTCAGCAAGTCGACTGTACGTACGTGCGTACGGCTCAGACGAGAGGTCGCACCCGCGCGATGGCTAGCGATGGCTAGCGAAGGCCAGCGACGCCAGCAGCGGCGCCAGCAGCGTCATGTGAGCGACGGTCGATGGCCGTATGCGCGATGATTCGGCGACGGCAGTTGGAGTCTCGTTGCACAACTGTCCGAAGCAGGCACAGATTTGAATAGTTCTGTTCGAGCCCTTGCGCGTCAAGTGCGGCGGCAGCAGACGATTGGCGGGCATCCTCAGACAGAAACTCGTTCCTGCACAAATACAAATTTGCTCCGCCAACTGTGTCACAAGCATGCCCTGTCCCCTTACCTGGTCCCTGGTTCTTCACCCTGAGCAGCTGCTGCGTTGCCCCATGCTTGAACACGCCGCTGTAGCACCCACGTATGATGTTGTTGCCAATATGGTGACCTATAGCGTCTCGTCGCGTTGATGGATGATGGTCGGTCGGGCACATTAGAAGGCGTTTATTGCCTTTCCCCACCCATAAATTTGCATTAAATGACGGCTCACGTAGATGAGCGCGCACAAATGTGCGCGCCGATCAACGATGCCGAGCCGACGGCCGATCGTTCGAAGCAAAAATTTATAACATAGTCGGAGTGGTGGTGGTGGTACCGGTGTCCGATTAGTTTCCGTCGGCTGTTAAGTGGCAACTAGGTGTGCTTGACCACGCAGAACGGAACATAATTTGGCAGCTGTCACGCGAGGAAGGGAGCGCTCACACGGTCACACAAAGGGAATGCGCCCTCTCCACCCTCACACGGGCCGCAACAAATGCGTGAAACGATCGAAATGGGCGTAGTGAGCGAGCGAGCGGGCCGTTACCTGCTAAGATGCGCGGCTCGACGACAGAGATGCACACCGAATGCGGACAGGGCATCATGCCGATATACGCCTCTTGCGGCAGATTGAGACACTGGTCGGTGAAGTTCCTGGGGCGGTAATAAATTTGATCGAGATGGCGCCAGTTGCTCTCAAACTCCTTCGACATGCAGCTGTAGCAGTGGTAGTTCTCCGACACGGACAGTCCCGAATAGTCGCGGTGAATGGAGGAGGAGGAGGATCGCGCGCTGGCCAACACGCGTAGCAGTAGCCACTGCAATAGCAGCGACGGTGGCCGAAGCAGCCGGCCCGGCAAGGGCATGGCCCGCGACCACGCCCCAACCAACCCACCGGTGCGGCAGGAGAGGACGACGGCGCAGGAATTAGCGCCGGCGCAGGGCGCGACGTCGAATCGGCGCAAATCACGTCGCCAGTATCAAATTGAATTGGTCGGGTTCTTGCGGTCGCCGCCGACGCATACGCACTGGGACTTATCAAGCGCGGACATCCGATTATAATAGCTTACTGACGAAATTGATTAATTCATCGGCGTCCTGACAACGGCGCCGTCGTCCATCGGTGTCAGCGAACTGCTCACTTGCACCATCCATCAGTCGGCCAACTAACGCGCTGATAATGAGGCGACGATGGAGCAGCCGCCCCGCTCCGATTACATTAGCCGCCTCGGCACACCGGCTGATTACGGCCGGGCACGATCGGACGCTCGGCCGCCGACACCCGAGAGGAGCCAGCCGAGGTCGGTTACGGTTCGCCGATGGCCGCCTTCAAGCTCGATTGGTGGCGCCTCTCCTCACATCACACGTCCGCGTGCGATATTGCCCCACTTGTCGTCGATTGTCGTCGATGGACACCGCCGGCCGTCGCAACGTTCGGACGAGCCAACCGATGACGGCTAGTGGCCAACAGGAAATGTAGCCGGCCTCAGCTGCTTCGAGTCGCGCACGTCAACTCTGCGAACGCCGGTCGATTCCTTTCCCATTGCGCCGTCTGATGAATGCGCGGGCCGCAGCCGCCGCCGCCCAAGTCGTCGTCGCCGGCGACCCGACCATCCTTCTCGACCACCGTTTACGCCGTCGTTTGCTCGCAACAACAACCAGTCAGTCGCGCGGAAACGCGCATTAATCATGAGCAGGTGCTTCTTCTGTTAGCCCGAGGCCGACACCGACTGGGTGGTTGGCTGGCTGGCCTGCCGACTGGCCTAGCAACGGACCCCACTCGAGATTCGATCAGTTCGCTCGACGACGGCCGCAGTTGTGCCCGGCGATAAACTTGTTGGCGACCGACGACAATTGACTCTCAAGCCTGCGAACGTCGTCAAGTTCATTCCCATCGAAATCCGCATCAACCGCCCAAGTGGCACATGGGAATTAGATCGCTTTGACGGCATTCGCAATGATCGATCTGGGAGTGTGGGTGCGGCTGTGGCAGTCGGGTCCCGTCGAAGGATGCTACACGTCTCTGACGGCGCACTTGAAGGACCCACGCCAATCGTCCATCGACACGCATCTCGTCCAAATCTCTATTAGCAGGCGGTCAACTGTTCCTTGTCGCTCGTCAGTAGGCAGAGGCTGCTGATCAGGAATCTCCTCCGCAGTTGACACATAGCACGCGACTAACGTGCAACAACCATGTCATACATGAATCACGTCGCACTCGCACTGTCGTCGACAAGAATACGCTTTTCAAGGCCGTCGTCGCGCGATGACCGACCATTTCACGCACACATGTTCTTTTTTGATTGCTTGCAGGAAACACCATGCTGCGCTTATAGAAACGTCAGTCGTACCTCTGCAAACTGCTACGGCAACAGCTGCTGTGATGTTAACGCTGCTGCTTATGTTCGAGACCAAAAAAGTGACGTGTGTGCGCTTGCGGGATTGTCCATCTTCTTAGAACTCGCGAGCGTTTTCGAGCAGTTGCTAGAAATTATCATATTAACCTGTTCTTCGATTAACCTTGGCGTTGACAAAAGGTTGACGTCATGCTGCAAATGACGGTAGCTCGAATCATTCGAATGATTCAGCGGTAGATGATGACACTATTTGTCTGACAATGAATCGTTCGTGGTTACAACTGGTTGCTAAAATTACAGCAGATAATACGCACGGGTTATGTGAGCGTGATAGTCGGCTTATGGCGCGTCATTGTACTGGAAATATTTTGCGCGATTGGCAACAAAGTCATGGACGTCCCGCTTCGTATTTGTCATATTATCCGAGACTCTTTGATGGTTTGCAGTAAAGCTAAGCGCGGCGACAAAAGTTTGGTTCATTCAGCGAACAAGGTTGCAATCAGAGCATCTCATTGTTCGCTCGATATTTTCGTATACTTCAGACCTTGTGATATTGAGATGGAACGGTTTGTTGCGAAGCGAGATCGGCGACCAAGTTGCTTCGTCCAGTTTTGTTGTCATCGCGTAAATATATGTGATTACACAGTCAGAATAGCAACAACTTCTTTGATCATGTTGATAAAAATAAGCCGTGGCCGTATGAGCGGATTAACTGTATTTGATCAACAATTAACCCGCTAGGATACGATCCTTCTTCGATGAAAATGCAAGGTGTCGGAAGGTTTGAAGCGAGATTGTTGACGACTGGTTTGTAGGCGGATGACTTCGACTATCATATGGATGTAAGCGGGCGACCTGCTAAGACAATATTCTGTACAAATAAATAACGATTGCAAACAAGATAATCTTGCTGCCCCAAAGAGTCGCTTCCTGATCTCTGGTGTCTGGACCAGTCGGAGATCGGCGTTTGCCCAGTCCGCGACTGCGACTCGTGACCACGTTAATTGAGTTAGCGAGGGTGAACGTACGTTCAAATCGAATTAAGCGCATATACAAAGTGATCTTTGTCTACGATTGTTGTCTTGGAGTATAAAAGCGTCGCAATGAATCATTTAGATTTACTTTGAAAAGTAGTTCTGTGTTTTCCGTGAGTAAGATTTGACGCGCGGTGACGTTGCACCGCGAAAGAGCGCATGAATGACCGCGATGAGTTACTTTAAATCCTCGCACAATGCGGGTGAGCGCGGCATAAAACTAGAACTTTGTGACTGCTTTTTGCAGAGCGTCCTATCGCCCACAGCAGACGCCGCTTCTATACAGCGCCAGTTTCAGAAGGCGTAGAACTTCACGATGTATTTCGTGTACGAGCCCGGATGGATGGGGCTGTTCCAGTGGGCCATCATCGCCGGCTTCTGCATCTCCTTCCTGCTGTCATTTGGTATGGGCGCCAATGACTGCGCCAACGCCTGGGGCACCAGTGTCGGTTCCGGCGTGCTCCGTTTATGGCAAGCCTACATGCTCTCTTCGATATTTGACACGCTGGGCGCCGCTCTGCTCGGTAGGTTACAAATTGTTTTTTGGGCAAATGTCCAGTGCACCTCATGCTCAACTGGTCTTCAAAGGTGTCCCATTCCCAGTATGGTCTCTAAATGCCTTCCCTTTTGAAAAATCAAAGTTTACTGGCCGACCAGAGAGATGACCATTTGGTTTCATATGGGTCTCATTCTCGGTTATTAACTGAAAATGGGTCACTAGATTAACGGATGGTTATTTGCACATTGCAAACCGCCACAAATATCTTTTGAGGAATGCTCAACACCCAACTCACGCAAATATAGACTATTCTTTTGGAGGGCGACAAGTTGGCACTATGGACATTTGGGGATCCGATTCAGTGACCGGGAGTGAATTCTCCAAACTGTTCAGACTTTCACTGTACTCAACTTATATAACAGAAATTCTTCACTGAATGTATAACACATCAAAAGCTGAAAAACTGTCGTAGTAGGGAGTTCACGTCTCATCTGGAGCTGGCCGTAAAATGGCGGTCGTTAACAACTGCTCTGATCTTATTCAATAAATATATATCATAACTAGGGGCTGACGGAGGATCGAAATGTTATTTTAGTAGAGTCGAAATTTTAAATATTCCGGAATTTTTCAAACTGAAACAGAAATTAATACTCCTTCGAATATACATTCATGAAACGCCAAATGTATTGAATATATTAGCGTCGAATTATTCGCTTCACTCTCGCCGAAAATTATTTGAGTTTCTTTAAGGCTATCAGGTGACAGAAACCATACGGAAAGGCATCTTCGAAGTGGGAATCTACGATGTCTACTCGAATCAAAATGCGACATACAATACATATGACTTGGTTGAAAACTGCACCGAGGCATTCGTCGATTGCACAACGTATACTTCGGCGGAGTTCATGTTGGGAGAGTTGGGGGCGTTGACAGGCGCCGCGGCATGGCTCATCATGGCCAGCGTGACGAAGATGCCCGTCTCCGCCACTCAGAGCGTCGTCGGGTCCAGCATTGGCTTCTCTTTAGTTCTCAAAGGCACTGCCGGCATCAGGTGGATTAAGATCGTTGACATCGGTTCGTTGCAACTTCCATTCGTCGTTTTCTTGCACTTTCAGTCATACAAACTGTTTCAGTCGTGTCCTGGGTAGCGTCACCGCTGTTAGCCGGTCTCTGCGCCAGTGTGTTCTATTTGATCATTAAATTCGCTGTCATGCGCAGACCCGATCCGTTCGAAGCAGCTCTCAAGGCGGTTCCGGTGTTCGTTTGGTTTACTCTGGCAGTCAACTTGTTCAGTGTCTTCTTTGAAGGATCCAAATGTGCGTTAGCTGTGCCTCTAGAAGTTGGGACAAATTTTGCAGTCATTATCGTTTTATAGATTTGCACTTTGACAAAATTCCTTGGTGGGGGGCTCTGTTGATAAGCAATGGCATCGGATTGATCGTCGCGCTGCTCATTCGCTTCGTCTTCGGCGACTGGATGCGCAGAAGAGCTCTACGTATGTTTTCTGTCGACCAGCGCACCGCCTTTGTCGCTACCAACGCTCTTCCTATTTCAGGCCTTTACGACGAAGAAATTGAAAAAGAAAAGGCGAACAGCTCTGGGGCAGGAATTGCAAGCGCTGCAAACTACAGTAAGACATGAGAACATTATCCCCTGTTATCACCTGTTTTATTTTAGGCAAAGAGAAACAAGCTATCAGTATTATTGGAATAAGTAATCATGGAGTCAAGGGAAGCAAAGATATTGACAAGGAAGCGAATGAAGTGAACGATGCATATCTGAAAAAGAAGGAAGAGGGAAATTTAACAAAATTCGTAAGGATTCTTGCGTCGTATCGAACGCGTCCAATATTTTCTTCCGTTCAGTTACGGCTTATTGTCGCACCAGTAAGAGAAGATCCTCGGGCGATCAAGGTTTTCTACTTTCTTCAAATACTCTCTGCTACGTTCCTCTCGTTCAGCCACGGCGCAAACGACACAGCGTCAGTATACCTTTTTTGTGCAATAATAGTCGCTCTAAAAAAATTTCAAGAAAATCGCACTGCAAGTGAAAAACACAAAATATATTTATTGAGCGCTCCCGCGACTTGGCAAAATACGGTTTTCACGCTTTCAAAACTTGTGCATTTCTCGGATCGCCAATCGAATAGTACGATAAGATTAATCAATTGCTTTGACGACTTGTTTTAGGAATTCTGTTGGGCCTCTTGTCGGCATGTGGTTAGCATTCAAGACTGGGTCGGCGTCAACAGACGCTTCGGACCGCGCTGATATGCAGTATTTTATGTTGTTTGGCGCCGCCAGCATGGTCATCGGATTGTGGTGTCTCGGTCATCGAGTCATTCGCACTATCGGTCACGAGATAACTGAAGTGACCGCCCCCAGGTACCTTATCCTCGATTATATCATTTAGCATGTCTGAGGGACAATTGGTAATTATCCGCATCGCGTTCGAAATCGAACAACATTTTTACCGTACATTTATGCCATTCCCACGCTTATAATGCCGCGTGCCAATTCAAAGAAGACGTTTTCTACTTTGAGTTGACTAGGAAAGCGTCCTCTTTGTAACGGAAAGTGACAATGATATATATATATACTAAATTTTCCGGCTGAACAAGAGCGACTAGTAATGAGTACCGTAATCGCAAACTCAGTTGCTATGGAAACCAGAATTTATGCGCTGACATTGAAGTGGAAGCGTCAGATGGGTGCAAGTTCTCAATTTTTCGTGTTGAAATCAATATTGGATTTTTTAGACTATTGAAGGAGAAATGATGTATTCTTGAAATTATTATTTAGTGGTTTCGCAGTGGAGTTGGGCGCAGCGTTTACGGTTTTGGTCGCCAGCAAGATTGGCATCCCAGTCAGTACCACTCATTGCGCAGTGGGTGCCGTTGTATTCGTTGGATTGACAAGGTCAAGCATGGAGGGCGTGTCGTGGAGCAAGTTCAGGAGTATCGTCGTAGCGTGGGTTGTGACGCTACCGGTGTCCGCTGCTATATCGGCTCTTGTTGCATACTTGCTAGTCCATTTCATTTTGGGTACCGTCTAGTGAAATGGTTTCCATGCATCTCTCGCTAGCGGATTCTCGAACATGCATTGTGTAACTTGACGTAATGTGTTGTGCACATGATTGAAAGTATTGATGATAGTATCGCGCATTTGATGTGAACAATGAACGTGATCATATAATATGCAATTAAAAGTGATAACGAGTCGGAAGTGATAATCGACTATTGAGGGATGGGGCGCAATACAACGCATTGTTTTCCGATTATCCCTTAGAGGTGCTAATGTCTCCGATCCCGGCCTGGAAACTGATTTCAGCAAAGGACACCGAAAATCTTGACCTTTATAAAACAATTAATGATTATCTGCTGACCGTTATCTGCTAATCTTCCTGTCGCTGATAGCTGCTACTGCGTCGTACCTGCTCATTTTTCTTCGATAAACCGAAATGTTCATCGCGTCAGAGATGTACCATAAACATCATATTTTTTTCGACTGCGCTGCGGAAGAAAACGATTGTATTCATCCATAATCTCTGCTGGGGTAAATTTGGAAAGTGTGCCAGTCTTTTGCAGCATGTGTACGTACTCAATCGCAACCATTTGGCCGTGAAAGGCGAACGATCGTCAACTTTAGCGACCTTGGCGTCGGTCGGGGATATGTGTCAGCGCGAAGGTTTTTAGCGAATAGGAACGTTTGATCTATACGCCGACGGGGGGTGCACCTGCTCTAAAGCCGAATATCGAGTTGATCCATCGATGGCGACGATGACCGCGCATTCGGACGTTCCATGTTCGTGACCTGATTCGCATGAGCGGGCGATATACATGGAAATACATTGACCCTAGCGTCCGTCCGTTTCTGCATTTGATGCGTACGGCGATTGTTCGGCTTCCGGCCTGCGCCCGCCGCTGTCGCCAATCCGCCGTTGCGCCGCGATCGTTGCCCAATCGTTGCCCAACTCGTCGCTGGCATGTTCACGTCATACGATCAATAACTGTCCGTCGTAAATGGTCATCTCCTACCCTTCCTCGTGCCTCATGAAGGCGTCGTCGCTTGTGCTCGTGGTTTCCTTGCTATCGCGTAAGCATTTCCACTGGAATACATTAATGATCACTTTTCATGTTTAGATGGGTGTCGTGGTCAATTGTTCTCCTGGAACAACCGCTCTCTCTATCGTCCTCTCAACTCGCAGAAGATCGATCTGGACTCCATTATTAGACAGGGCGTTCAAAGTGGCGGACTACCCGTGGAACAGTTGCAGCGTCGGTTTCCTACGCCGTCCGCGCCAACGCAGCTGGGCGGAAAGTTCCCGGGCATTCCGCAGTCATTCTTCGTNGGAAGACTACCCGTGGAACAGTTGCAGCGTCGGTTTCCTACGCCGTCCGCGCCAACGCAGCTGGGCGGAAAGTTCCCGGGCATTCCGCAGTCATTCTTCGTTGAAGCCGATAAGCGACTGGCCCAAACGGCCAACGATATTGATGAACCAGTGTCGTCAGTTTCGACGAGCAATACGAAGGACGTTTCGTTAGATCAAGTGTCGAACTTGGCGCGTCACCTGCTAAATCTGCCAGTAGCCAATCAGCAACAGTTGCTGTCTGCGGTTAGTTCGGCTCTGGGAGGACAACAACCTCCGCCGGCCGACCCGTTTGGTCCTTCGGCGGCAAACGAGCCGCTGCTTCCTGTTGAACTCTTCCATTCAACAGCCGCTTCTCCAACTCAGCCTCCAATATTCAATCCCGAACTTCAACTCCAACAGCTACCAACCGAGCAGAGAAACTTGCTGCAGGCTGCCATCCGCAGCGGAGAGCTATCCTCCGATCCCAAACAACTCTGGCCGGCTATCAATTCCGTTCTGAGCGAACATCGCGCTACCACCGCTACACTCCCTTCTAATGCCATTGACGCCTACTTGCAACAGTACAGCAAACGAACCGGCGCGAACCCCGCCGATTGGCTCAACTTGCCCCAGAACATCTTACCCAAGGGTATTTTCGAGCAACTCGACTCTCAGTCGGCTCCCGCTCTCAATTTCGTCCCTCCCACTCCGTTGGCGCCCGAAAAGCTACCGTATTACGGCAAGTACTGCGGCAGTTTCACCGAGAACAGAGACGTTACCAGCACGCGGCACTACAATGTGCAGGGCGCCGTTTGGATCATCGACGAACAACACCTGCTCGTTTCCAAATTTGTCTTTCAGCCAGCATTCTTTCAGAAAGGTGCTCTATTTTCTACGTCTACACTATGATAATGCAGGCGTTTTGCAGAAAACATAACATTCTGGGTTGGCCCGAATGAAAATACCGGCGATGCTGTTGAAGACATGTTTCCCAGTGGGAACGGCATTTTCCTGCGTCCCGAAGCTGTCGATCTCAAACCCTTTTTAACAAGTGAAAAAAAGGTTTGCGCTTTCAAGGGATGCTCGAATCAAACAGCAGATTGGCCAAAATATGTACTACCAAATATAATAAGAATGAATTTCGCATTCTTGCCCGTTTAAGCAAGCTCTCTATGATAATTGCGAAGAAAGTGAAGGTCGAAGGAAGTGCATGTTTCTTTCACTATTTAAAATCAGAAATGGATATTCATTTGTTTTCGATCGTTCTGCGCGCGAAATTCAAGGCTGCCAATTACAACAATGAACTAGCAACTTGTAACGATGAGCATCCTACAACCTTCACTTGACTTTCCTTGCAATTTTCGTTTACTTTTTTTGGTTTTTCTTTGTGGATCTTTACATGAAAAAGTGGAAATTTTGGACTCTACGCCATCGAATACATACAATATGTGCTAGGGTCAATTTGAAGTTTAAGTCGAGCTCTCCTTAATACTGAATGAAGCATCATATTGTTCTTATTAGACGCAAATAGCGAAGCAACCAAGCGCAGATCAAGTGTCAAAGATTTTCAATCGAGAAAGCAAGAATAAATCATCAGACGCAGAGGGGCAGAGTAGCAACGATCACGGACCGCATGCGGAGCCCGAACCAAAGTCCGAACCTGGAGGCGCCACTGACAGTATCGAAAAACTCGACAAAGCCACTCCAGAAACTGGACTCCAAGTGGATCCAACATCACCTCAGCCGGAACCCGAGCCTGTGCCCACGGCGGAGCCACGGTACATCGGACTTCAAGTGGCCACAACACCACCTCGGCCGGTACCCGAACCTGTGCCCTCGGCGGAACCGCGACGCTTCAAAAGGGATTTCTTCCCTCCTCGTTGGCCGTCAAATTCTGAAGACCTGTTCGACAATCGTCAACACTCCTTCTCACAACAATCGGCGAACAGTGGCGCGCAGTTCAACAGTGACAATCCAAACAATCAACCTCTTCCGAATGAAGCGAGCCGAACTGTCCAGCTCATTGTTGATGGCGGAATGGTGACTGTCGCCTCGAGTGACCTGTTCAACGGCGATCAGTCATTCAACGGCGAAAATACCGTATTCTTACCCACCTTGCCTACTCACCTCCGACCGACCAGCACGCTTGTAACAGCATCGTCTACTGAAGAGCTGACTTCGACAGCGACTTCGACAGTGACTTCGACAACGACAGCACCACCGACAATAACGTCGACAACAGCAGCTAAGGTGGACGAGTCAACCACTTCGCTTAGCGCCACGACGGACACTGAATTAGTCAAGATACTGGAGCAGAAAGATGAAGAATATCCGCCATTGATATGGTATGCGGGCTACCAGCCTCTGTTGCTGAAAATCCCCGACAACAAGCGCGTGAGCGATCTGCATTGGCTGTCCATCTGGGACCACGACAAAGATCAAGCGATCGCTTCGGTACTGATCCCGAACGGCCCCAACTTCAAGGTGCCGTCGCCCGTCACTCTTCGCGGACTGAAGTCGAACGGCTTGCGGAAGGTCAGCTCGGGTCCGATCGAAATTGTCAACACGAAAACTATAAAAATCAACGAATTTTTCTACGAGGGCGACGCCCCTGGCGCGTGGTTCATGGTCGGTAAGGATCTCCTGCCCAATAACGCCGGAGAAATAGTGCCCATCTATGAGGAGCAAAAGTAAGTTGTTTTTATTAGATGGTCCCTAAAGTTCATACATATGCAATGGATCTCGAACATTGTTCGCTTTCGTCGAAACATATTCACACTTAGAATGTATGAACTTGAAAGTTTATTGTCAGTGGGGATTTTAACTTTGTCAGCTTGCGTTTGATTATCAGTCATTTGCGTAACCTCGCATCGAAAGGTACTTTGAAGGAATAGCAGTTTCGCAGAGCGTGCCAGAAATTCGAAATGAGATGCACAAGTTTTTTGGAGAGACTTCTCCTTCTACCGACCAAAATTCACTCCACTACTGTTCAATGCTTGGAGACTACATACGCCTGTGCATGAACTATTGGGACGTCTTAATGAAAGATATTCAACATGCTCTGTTTGCAGTGGTACTTACGATTGCGACTTCCTGAAGCCGTACAACACGCAAACAGTGATCCTAAAGCTGCCGGGTGATATGGAAATTAAGGATGTTTTTTGGTTGTCGGTGTTTTGCGAGCCGTTCTCTATCTCATTCGCCCAAGTGTATCTCCCGTACAATGACATACACGTCCCGCCGGACATGACCGGTCAGTCGGTACGTTGATCTTTTATTTGCACTTCCTGGCTTTCACCAGTGTCCGAGCGCTTCAACTAGCCAATATCAATAGGACGGCTGTGGGCTGAGCGGCGGTTTTCAACAGCTCTACCCGTAGCTAATAATATGGCAGTTTGGCACTTGAAATAAAAGTTGGCTTTCCGCCCAACAGCCTTGGTTTACTATTTGGTTCTTCTCTCCCCCCTCCCCACCCCTCCCTTAATATACTACATGCAATTCAATTATGCCACCCGATTGCAGGCGCCTTACTGCGTGCTGGAAACGCCGACAAGATGAAAAGGTGCGAGCAGCCGCCGTCGCCCCGCCCTCGCCCAAAGAGACTACATAAAGAGTACTTGGACAGCGGGACGCTCGCCTTCGGGCGGTCTGTGTTTCGCGCCGCCGTCTGTCGTGTCAATGGCTCTTCTTCTTGCGCGCTCGGCGCGATTCAATCGTGTGCATATTGCCCTATGTCGATTGGTCTCCGTCGGTCGGTCGGTGGCTGAGTAAAAGTGCAACGCACACAACCAGTCTTAGTCTTCGGATCAGGCGTCGACTCAAAGTCGGAGACATCGCCATGCCTGTCGCCCTTCGTCGCCATGGCAATAGCCTGACAAGACGGGGTCGACGGAGTCAGGCTGCTGGTTGGCCGAACAGGAAAACGGAGAAATCGGGTCATGTTTGCTCGATCGGCGTCGCTATCAAGCATCACCGCTGACGCATCAAAGCCCAGTGTTTGCCGCCGGTCAAAGGCGCAAAGGCGAAAGGACCGATTTCTTCTCCTCGTCCATATTTGCTTTTGACCTTTTAATCGAAGCGCGCGCGTCCAACAACGAGCGAGCGTCCATTTCTGATTGATCCGATTACATTATACGGTTAATTAGACGCACGCGTACGGCGATGAATGGACGTTTATTCTCTGCGAGTGGTGGGCGCCGTTCGAAGGACTGGCTCGGTTTTGAGATCGGCGATTTATCGCCATTTATGCCCGCGCCAAACGCGCAGTCTGTGGACCGACGGCAACGGTCGGTCGGTTGGACGGACGGCGGCGCCCGTGCGAAGCCGCGCGAATTGCGCAGATGTTATGGCTCTCTGTCTCCGACAGTGCCATCCGGTGACCGGTCATCGGTCTTCGCTTTCGTTCACGCTCGGTTTACCGATTACGCTGCGTCGTCTTCATTCGATCAGCCCGGTTCATTAGGAGCGCGACGATGCGTCCCTACGCATCGCCACTCTCGTCGATCGCCCGCTGATAAGTCTTTCCATTACGTCGCTTAGGTCATTCGGGTCTCATATGTTCCTCGGTACCGAGCCACGAGGGACATTTTAGCGTTAAAAGCGGAACTCCGTCCACCTCTTGATCTGTAGAGTACTCCAAAGGCTATTTTAAGCGGGGCTCTTAACAAGCTCTCTGCGATTTGCGTTAGTTTATATTTTAATTAGCTACCTGCTAATGGTCTTGTTTATCGTTGTTGAAAACTTATATGGTACATCCCCCAGAGGCAGGCGGTAGCGGCGTTCCCTTTGAATCGAATCGGCGCAAATGTGACCAGAGAATAGAATAGTGTCGGCCGCTGTGTTGTGACAAGAGTGTCGCATAGGAAAAAAGGTGTGAACTTGGCTAGTGCATCGTAGAATAGGAAGAATGCAAGAAGGAGAAGGTCTGCCAACTGAACACACAAAGGGCGAAAACGCGCGAAAAAGGGGAGGGCAGTTGGGCGCGATGGTCAGAGTGGCGCGACGGCGGAGCGAATGTCGGTCGGGACGATTACGACGGCGACGGGCGAAGAAGAACGACTGGCTGCTTGACCGCAATCGCCGACCGCCGGTGCCGCTGTTTACTCTCGCTGGTCGGCGGCACACCGTGGCCATTTGTCGCGCCGAGTCAGTGCGACAACGCAGGTGCCGCCGCATCGCAGCGCACCGATCCCCCGACGACGCCGCCGCCGCCGCGTATATCCGTCGTCGCATCAACTAGATCGCCCAATCACCGACCCCGACCCAATCGTCTTGGCCGATCGCCGACTAGGTGGTCCTTTCCTTCTCCTGCTATCCTCTCCCTCCCCCTCCCGAGTCACCGACCACAAGCGTGACGGCGGGCGGTCGCGCGCTGATCTACCCAACTTCGTTATTATTCGGCCGCCCTCGCTCCAGAACCACCCATCGATCGTCGTGCTCTGCGACGGCGACCGTCACCTCCAGATTTATCGGCCATTTTCTTCCCACTTCGTCCGAGCTCGAGCTCGACTCGCACTGACGCCATGGACGGGCGCTGGATCATTTTCTCCATTCTACTGCTGCACTGCTGCGGTAAGTGAAAATGCTTTGTCAAAGCAACTATCTTTTAGCATTACTTGTGAATTTATGATGATTTCGTGATGCGCACAGTGCATTGTACGTCTGTTTCTATTGCGATTACGCAAAGGCGGTCAGTCGGTCTCTTCGTAAACGTTCGGCAGTCTCTTTTCGGTGACGTTCGCTCGACTACTGATATGTATCATTGCGGTACGAGTCATTTGTAACCCCATTGACTCGAGTCCCGTGGGAGACGGCGCAACCCCGTTCCGCTGCTTTTAGATTGCAATCCAACGGTGGCAGGACAAAGACCTCTCTTTGACCAATCGAATAAAACCGGTTCCATATCGGAAGCATTTATGAAATCGATGAATCTCATTACTTGTTTTTAAGGAAACACTTTTTCGTCGCCCATTTCTGAGCCGGAACCTGAGCCGGCATCGACGAAGCCGCAGCCTCAGCCCGAACCGCAGCCGGAACCGCAAGCCGAGCCGGAGCCATCGAAGGAGAAGGAGTGGTTCGGGGATTTTTTGGGGTCATTGCCGGATCCGCAATCGTCGGGTGTGAAGGGAGACGTGTACTTGGTGAATGAGACGACGCTACAGATCGTCAACTTTTCGTACAGCGGACAGGCTCCAGGTGAGTGTCAATAATATGCGTTCATTTCTCGACTGCTCGCGGCTCAGCTGCTTCACCGGCGTGACCGCACGCACGGCGCTACTGACTCGATCTACTTGTCAATGAGTTCGGACGACGTCGGCCTTCGTTCGTCGCCTAGTGCAGCGCATCGTTGCCCGCCTGACAAACAACCTTGCACGTATCCTTTGCTGTGGACCAAAGTTTCGCGCGTTCCTTCCTTCCAACCAACCAACCAGTGCCTCGCCCCACGCATTATGTAACTTCTCCAACGATCCGCAGAGAGGGGGCGGGATATTGGGGCGAACCGAAACCGCAACAGCAGCGCAATGAAAGTGGCGGGCTGGGGTGAATGCGACAGTTGGCGAGATAATTGCGCTGAATAATGCGAAATGAGCCGGCGAAATATATGGGTCGGCATGATCAATGAACTGTGCGGGCGCGAATGACCAGCACGAGTGTTTTTGCAGACCTCTACTTCTGGGCCGATCGCGAGCCGGTTCTGACATCATCGGGAGTCAAGATCCCCAGTTTCGAGTTCGGGTAAGGGTTAAGTGCGGTGTACAAACATCAGCAATCGACGCAAAGTAGTCATCCGGTACGTTTTTTTCAGCGTCACGCCGTTAGGAAAGTACGAAAACGCAGAAAGGATTGTGCTGATTCTTCCCGCGCATCGAAAAATCGACGAATTCTCGACGGTCGGTCTTTGGTGCCTCGAATTTGCGGTGAGTAGATCGTCGCCGCCCTAGGGTATTCTCGTGCGGGGTGACGGACAAGGCATTACAGAAGGATTTCGGCGCGGTCAAGGTCGACAAGTCGCGCGAGCCACCCAAGGCGCAGTTTCTGAGTCACGAGTTGCGCGGGAAGAGATACAATGTCGGCTCGGGACCGATCCTCATACTCGACCGACGCACGATCAAAGTGTTCGGATTCACCTTCGACGGCGATAAGGCGCCAGGTATGCGCGATAATGGACGCTGTTACATCTACCGTATTTGTTTATAATAACATGGTATTCGATCACAAGAAAATTTCGTGTCAAATCACAAAAACAAAATGGAACCTTTTTTGAACTGCTTTTTAAATTTGACGAAGGGTACAAAGTAAAAGATATCTCCAGCGTTAGCATATTAAAAATAATACGCAGTATCTGTTATGCCAGGAGAGCAACGGAGATTGGGGGATGACGTACTTTGAGAGATTGTGGTACTTTAACATTTGTTTAAAGTTGAAAAGATTGCGCAGTTTCTGAATGCACGCAAAAGATACGATCCGTTAACAAACAGTTAATAATCATACCTTTTCCGTACGTTTTGAAACTGAAACCGTAGAATCTTTGAACTATTAACAGCCCTTTATGGCTCCCTCAAAAGCTCAATTGAACATCACTGATATAGTTTTTTTTGTTTAAATACGTTCGCGCAATCAAAGCAACCCCATAGAGGAGATTCATATATTCGCGCAGAAAATCATGACGATCTATGCTGCATTCGGGAATAGTACAATTAGAAAATGTATTCTGTAGTCGTACTAAAAAATAAACTGTACATTTTTTAATATTTCTAACGTTTTCTCAGCCTGAGCAGTTCACTGCTGGAAAGATCATGATATGATAACATACTAAAGAATTTAATTTCGCATTTATAAATATTCGTTCTGCCTTAAAGCGCAAAAAAGAAGACAACATCCTTTTTCAGATGGATACTTCTTCGTTGGCAAGGGT
The DNA here is from genome assembly GCA_002796945.1 of Plectus sambesii. Classification (NCBI taxonomy): domain Eukaryota; kingdom Metazoa; phylum Nematoda; class Chromadorea; order Plectida; family Plectidae; genus Plectus; species Plectus sambesii. Next base: position 54,469 of record NIUQ01000116.1, on the reverse strand, counting down.
AAGGAGCCCGACCACGATAAGGGAGTCAAGGTGCCGATCCGTGGCCGCGATTCGTC